>SRPQ01000238.1:0-29976 GCA_018360075.1 Claviceps cyperi
CTCCCCGTTTTTTTTTTTTTTGGCTGACAAGCTCTTACAAGTTACAACTTTTTGAGCCGGCTCGGAGCGGCAAAACTGATAAGTGCTTATCGCGCCCCACTTAAGCTTCACATGCTCTAATCATATTCACTGCGCAAACCACCTTGCATGATGGCAACGCCGGACTTCCAAGTCCCAACCAACTTCCTTTTGAGGCAGCTTCATCAAACTCTCTACTAAGGACCGTCGTGTTGGCGGGTCAGATCTCGACAATGGCTGCATCAAAAATGTGAGTGAACCACTATTTTCTTGCGCTTATCTTTTCTTGAAGAGCACCGGCGAGCATGCTGACTGGTTATCTGTTAGAATCGTGCTTGGCAGCCTCAATGGACAACTCGAAGCAGCATTCAAGAAGCTTGCAACGCTGCACGCCAAGAACAACTTCTCTCTTGCGATCTTGACCGGCGACGTCTTTACGCCCGAAACCAAAGATTCGACCATCTCGGCGCTCCTATCTGGGACTCTCGAAGTCCCCCTCCCCACGTACTTCACCATCGGGTCGCATTCCTTGCCTCCGCGCATAGCAGCCAAGGTCGAAAGAGATGAAGAATTGTGCCACAACTTGCAGTTTCTCGGCAAACGGAGCATCACGAAAACCTCGGACGGCCTTCGAATCGTAGCACTGGGAGGCAATCTCGACGCCAACGCCGTAGGGGGCGTGTCCAAAGAACAGCACCTGCCGTACCATACCGACGATGACGCCAAAAGCCTAAAAGGGGCCAACAATGCAGATATCCTGCTCACATGGCTGTGGCCGTCCAACGTATCGAATGGATCCAAAGTGGCTCTTGAGCCGTCTCAGCAATCTTCAATCAAGAGCACACAAGCCATTGCTGACTTGTGCGCAACACTCAAACCGCGTTATCACCTATCTGCCTCACCGACAGCCTTCTTCTACGAGCGGGAGCCCTTTGTGCATCCCGCCGAATCAGACTACGATCCACCAGCAATCACAAGATTCATCTCCCTTGCGCCATACGGCAACGATACCAAAGCCAAGGCCATGTACGCGTTCGCTCTCAATAAATCAGATGTCAATGTCCCACCCGGCGTCACCAACTCCCCCTTTCACGTCAAGAAACGTCCCCGCCACGATGGCAACGACCAAGACTTCCGGCGCTTCCGACACGATGACAACGACCGACACGGCCGACACAACAAGCGCCGTCGCACGGAGCCACCCCCCGGTCCCGAGCAGTGCTATTTCTGCTTATCGAATCCCAACATCGCCTCCCACATGTGCTGCAGCATCGGCGACGAAGCCTACATCACCACCGCCAAGGGCCCCCTTCCAACCTCGACGACATTCGCCGACCAAAGCCTCCATTTCGCAGCCCACTTCATCATCATCCCCCTTCCTCACGCGCCCACCATCCCTAGCATGGGCTCCATCACCGATCCCACCAGCGACGCCGTCCGCACACACACCGAAATGACACGCTTCCGCGAAGCCCTCCAAGCGATGATTTCCACAAAATCCTCTCGCAAGCTCGGCGCGGTTACGTGGGAGATTTCTCGGGATCGCAACGTGCATATCATGTGGCAGCTTATTGCGCTCCAGGCGGCCACTATCCAGAATGGTCTCGCGGAGGCGGCTTTCCGTGTGGAGGCTGAGAATCAGAAATATCCCGCGTTTCAGACAAAGGAGTTGAGTTTGCAGGAACAAGCTTCCTTTGGGGATTACTTTCGCGTGTGGCTCTGGGCTGAGCATGATGAGGATGCGGACGAGGATGGGAAGAAAGAGAATGGGAAAGACACGGACCAGGGCAAGGGCAAAGGAAAGTCTCTCGTGATGCCTCTCCCCTCGGATATGCGGTTCGATTTGCAATTTGGTCGCCGCGTGATTGCCAAGTTGCTTGGATTGGAAAAGCGCTTCTTTTGGCGGGATTGCGAGCAGACTCTGGAGGAGGAGACGAGGGATGTAGAGGCCTTTCGGGAGGCTTTTCAGGAATGGGACTTTACGATGGAGGAGGCCGAATAGAGATTAGAGCTTGGGAAGATAAAGAAGAGGGTAGGTAGCATGGCATGACTGGGTGGATGTTTGCTTATTGACGGTATGTAATAGACGTTTGGTTTGGGAATTGAGCATTGGGAGTTGGGATTAGGAAGGGGGATTGTCATCTTCCGGCGCATAGTTTTTTTTAGCATCATTTCATTTTCATTTAGAGATGGAGTATCGTTTCGTTCCAAGGCGATGACAAGGGTACAAAATAGACAGCGAGGTCGCCAAATGGTTATGTATCATACCGTGGCGCGTGGGGAAATGAGCTCATTCTTTCGCGGGAAGTCATATCTTTCTGTCTGTTCAAACATGAGAAGAGTTCGGATCTAGATCGTCTCATCACATACACAGGCTACAGCTCTTATGTCCGTATTTTTTGTTTCGGCGTTTCTGTCTGCGGCCTGGCACAGCCTATCCATTGAGGACATATTTCTGAGCTGCCAGACTCGCATCTGACTGATGACCATGTCATGAGAAAGAAGGTTTTTATTTTCAGGGACGATGTAAGATGGAATAGTCTGTATGCAGTACAAGAATCCAACTACGAGATGTTATGCTCAAAGAAACGTCATCATTAGTCTCTGCAGGTTCAGTCAGGAGGGCATATGCCCATCAGTTGACGCATGTGGTCAACGATCAACCAACCCTTCTTCGCCTTTCAACGCTTCAATACACTGGAACTACGAGCCTCGATGTAATCGCGAATATTCCTTCAACACTACACCGCAAGTAGCAGCAAGACAAGGCGCTCTTCAACATCAGCATCAGAAAAGACGAGTCACAGGTAAAAATAGAGGACTTGCATGGTATGGTATATCCCTCGAATTGATATGAGCTAGGCCAGGCAAGTCAAGCCAGGCAAAGCAGATAGACATAAGTGATGATCAGATCCTGGACACGTAAAACGTACATACGCACAGGCAGTACATCCAGGAAACGGGACCTTCTGCAATTTCTGCAGGTTCCTTATCAGCATGAGTAAACCGGCTCACCTAGCTAGTCCTACAAGGACATCACACAAAGCTACGAGCCTTCACATCATCATGGCCCCATAGCTCAATGCTAGAGGAAGAAGGACATATCCTCAGGTCCACATATGAAAAATGGCGTATGAATGACAAAGGAAAAAATATGAAAAAGCGTTGCATCGTCTAGAAGACATAATTTCGCACACACCGCGCGCGCGCGAGTAGAGACATAAGAGAGATCGGGACAAAAGAAGAAAGAAGGGTATTTTGGTTGTGTATACCGTCCGTGGTACAAAATGTGACTTCGTGGCGGGTACGGATTCCATCCGTTCCAGGCGTCCCGTCGAGGGCTCCCGTCGAGGGCTCCCGTCGGCAATTCCCAGGCCTCGAGCGTCATGCAAACGCAATGCGTCACAAGCATATCGGAACAAAATTACAGGTCCTCAAAGAAAGAAAGTGTCAAAGAAAATTAAGGGTCGAATTGGCGTGCGTGCTTTTTGCGCCACAAACTGTGCGTGACCTCGAGTGAGACTTTTTGCGAGTTCTTGGCTTCTGCGACAAAGTTGTATTTGTTAGACCCATCAGATTCTATAGCGTAAGAACTGAAGATGGAAAGGGCAGAGCAAGCGCCCGGTGTCGATGTGAAAGAAGGCCAATGGCAAGTAAGGCGATGTAATGATGCAAAATAGTGATGTGAGTCTCGGGTGCCAAAAAAGAAGAAGAAAAGAAATGCCCGACATAAAATGCAAAGGCTTCATGGAAAGATGCGTCGCGAAGAGGCCAGGAGACGAGAGGCAGAAAATCAAGTGTTCATATCTGGCTCCATGGCGATCTTGTTGTTGTTGTTTTTTTGCACAATCCGAAGTCTTCTTGTGAATAGCTGTGAGTATTAGATTTTGGCTGTTTCATTTTCATTTGTGCGTTCTCCTTACGGAGGGAACAAAGTAATGCGTTCAACCGCCAATGTGAAGCTCCATGTCACAAAAGTAGACTGATCTTGGGGCCGGAGCTAAGATCCCAGATAAGAAAGCATAGGTATTAAATGCACAAGTTGTGGTGAACAATTAGTTCTGCTCAGCAGTCAGTCGTGAGAAGGCGTGAGGATGTCAGTAAGATGCCATTCGACGAGTCTGAGATCGATCGCCTTGAATCGGCGAGGGGGCAAGCATAGAGAGTTGAGGCGTAGTTCGAGAATTGGGCCGACCAGGCGCAGTAGGAGAGTCCTGTATGCAAGGTTCCCGCTGCCCAAAGGCAAACGTTTGTGAACGCCCGAAGCCCTTTCTGGCCTTAAGTCGACCCATTTCCCTTTCGCAGGTGCGCTGATGCTTCTCATCAGACATTTCGACATATTCTGGAGGAGAACACCTGCTCCGGTGGTTCGCAAAGAAGTCACTGTAGCCCCCTTCTAAGATGTATACCTCAGGGTATGTGAGATGCGGATAGGATTCGGCATTGACTGTCCGGTCGTGAGATCGCACATGACGAGCCATCAACGGCGCACGGTGGGCAGAGTACTCGCAATGAAAGATGAGGAGAGTGCGACCAGCGATTGGAGTCTCAAAAAGTTGGGCAGCAAAAAGCTCCTTGTCATTGTGGTTCACTGCGCCCTGGATATGGCCGCCCTCATACTCGTACTCAAATCGACAGTCCACAACCATTTTTTGGTCAAAGTAATCAGCATATTTGCCGTCAAGAACAGCTAATAAGGTCTCCTTGTCGATACGAGGGATAGTATCACTGGGATCATCCGGCAGAAAATGGGGAAGCGCGGGCTCATGCACCTCTTCAATATCCATCACTGCTTTCAATGCTGATGAGGGCGAGTCTTCTGCGTCACTCCTGGGGTTCATGATATCGGCAGCATTCTCAAACATGCTCAATGAACGACGAACTTGTTTGCGATTCCGCAAAAATGGGTTGTCTTGTCGCCGGGCATGATTATTCAGGGGGGAGTCAAAACGGGGGCCTTCCGCCACGCTGCCCACACCCGTGAATAGAGGCCGGCGAGGCGGCATTGCCATGGAAGCAGCACATGGACTATTAGACGACAGGGGTCGCCGTTCCTGGGGCGGCGAAGCAGACTCGAAACATTCCCCCGGCGTAAGGTTAGGGCTGTTCTGGCCCATAGCAGAATCTGTACCAAAGCAAAAGGGCGGCAGAGGATTGCGAGCATGGCTTTGCGACTTTGCAGGCAAAGAGCCGGTACTCAGCACCTTCATACGACTTAACGACGGTCTCCTAGGGGCAGCTATCCTACGGCTGTGGTTACAAAGCAAGAATTAGCACGGACAACAAGGAAGTGGACATCATTCCCGACCAAACGCGACTCACTCGGCCAAAAAAGACTTTGTATTGTCAGCTGGGGTTTGACGAATAATTGGGGCGGGGGAGTCGAGACACATGTCTTGATCGGCAGAGGGCGTTGAGCCCGGAGTAGGGGACTGAATCTCGACCTGGGCAAAGAATGGAGTCTTGTGAGGTAGAGGAGAGATATCCATGTATTCCACGGTGGGGGCTGGTGAAGAAGACGGCAGTGGCGGTGTTGTAACAAAGTCTAATGCAACAATCAGTAAACATGATATGTGGTGGTGACAATCACAACATGGAAGCGGTACTAACGACGACAGTCCATGCCGCTCATCGTATTAGCTGTAAAAAGTGCCCGGCGAGGCGTAGGAAACTTGGGACTAAGACACAGACGAATTAGATTTTTCGGAAACAACAAAATCAACCATGTTATTTAGCAGGCTAGGGAAGGCTCGTACCTGGCATCGTTGTCTAAGCGAAAGTTCTGGGACAAGTCGGCTGCCAGACAGGTAGCAGGGGAAGCGCCGTGTATATCCGTGATGGAAAAGTAATCGGCCGTGTTCTTGTGTATCCGCTCTCGCAAGCTCACCGAAGACAGGCCGCTCGATGAACTGGAGTAATGAGAGTGTGGACGAGGCCGGAAAATATCTCGATTGCCCCATGCTGGTGTAGGCACTGGGCGGTGCAATGCCGCCAAGGGAGATGATGCTTCCATGACAGGAGGTGTTGAAGCTTTTTCCACAAGCTCGTCAGGACGAGAAGTCTATGACTGAAAGCAAAAAGCTGTATAGTCCCAATAGCATTGATGGACAGAAAAGAGCAGACTACTCCTCTTACGCCAAAGCCGCCAACAAGCCAATGTTGGTCAAGCGGATAAGGGTAATGTTTGAAAAATAGAGAGGGTATGACGTTTTGCTTGTGTTAAGCTGCAGCTGTCTGGTATTGTATTACTCGACGGCCAGGGAATTGGCTCCAATGCGGAGAAACAGAAAGACGGAAGCCCTGGAGAGGAGCAAGATGTCCTAGCTGCAGCAGCCGGCTAGCTTCGACGAGAGGTCGAAAATTGTTGTACTGAGGCCGTCTCGAGTGGCATTTGCATCGAACAAAAGAAGGTCGGTTTTTTGGAGGCAGGTCTCCTGGACAGAAGTATAGTAGCAGTTTGATTAAACGCCAGCAGTCGATCGTGAAGCAAAGAATAAGCTTGTATTGGAGTTTTGGCCGCTTTTTGCGTGTACAGCAGAGAGAAGGCGTCAGTGGCTTGTTCAACAAACAAGTTTGCCAGAGCCGTAGAACTTCTTGTGCCGGCGAGAAGGTGGAAATCACTGCTTCCCGGAGATTGTCGTGCTGCTGGAATAGACAGAAGCCTGAGCAGGCAAGCACTTAAATTCGTACAGTTGGTAGTTGGAAGAAGCAAAGGCGGCCTACTAAACGTTGTCCTGTCTCGCACGCAGGATGAAAAGAGGCACTCAGTCAAGAGCGACAACTTTGCTTGTTAAATTTTTTTGGCCTGTTCCGTCTCGTTGCCGGGCGAGGCAATTGCATGGGACCGGTATCCAGAAAGTGGACGAGGGAGCAACGCCTTTTGAATGGACCGTGCAACGGACCCGTCCAGATGCTGGGATGGAGTTGGGACGTTGTTAGGGGCGACTGGGGAACAAGCGACGAGGGCGAGCGGATGTTGATGGGCGAAGACGAGGGTACGTGGATGACGAGGGGAAGGGGGGGGTGTGTCACAATGTGTGGCTGGGGAAACGGGAGAAGCAGCGCATACGCTCGACAGACGCAAAAGGACCAGCGCAGTCCATTTGAGGCGTGTATTATTGTGTAATGCGTGTGTTTTGTCGCTTGTGTATTGTATGTTGCGCGTTGGCGCGGCTGACAGCTTTCGATGCTTCGATGCTCGATCTGGCGTGCGAAGTCTGCCTCGCAGGGCAGCCATGCTGGTGGTTCTGGTCCACCTGTGCCTGGCCGCGGTGCTGCTTTCGCTGGGCAGTGGAGCCCGTGGCGGCCGCGGCTATGGCCCTTGTTGAAATTTTGGACAGGGCACCTTACAGGGGTCCTCAGCGCTGTGCCTAATCCTCTTGGTGCTGAAATCCAGTGCCGCTGTCTGGACTCTGGTGCCTGGCCCAATCCGAATCGCCTCAATAGCGTCAGGTCCGCTCCCACGTCGTCTGGTCACGAGAGCGCCCGCAAACGGCAGTGTCCCGTGTCTGGCAGCGTCTTCTATGTCCGTCACAATCGTGTCCACACCAATCTGAGCATCTGCATCACACACCTACACACCTACCCATCTACCCATCTACCCATCTACCCATCTACACAGTCCTCGGCAGTCGAGTGCCCTGCAACGCACAATGGCGACCTTTGCAGAATCCTGTTCCCGATGTCGGCACGAAAAGGGTCGCACACGAGACGCCTTCTTTTTTTTTCAGAGGGGCCGCTACGATGTCATTCCCGCTCTCGCCCTGCAACCAAGCGTCCGAAATTGGGCAAGTTCACCAGGTCAACCCAGACCAGGCTGCCAGGCTTAAAGGTTTTGGGACTCTGGTTGCTCAGTGAGAAGTGGGGACGGCGAAGGACCCGAAACACTAAAACATTAAAACCAAGACGTTGCTCTGACACACTGAAGCCTTCCTCTCAACGAAGTCGCCCCCGGGCTTGCTCCGTCTAGGTCCGGTCACAATTCGAGCGAATTCGAGCTTCCTTGGCCCAATGCATGTCCTCTCCACTGCCAATCAAAACGTACAGAAACAGCGTAACACGGCATATACAGAGTAGAGCCCCGGGTCCAAGACAAGAAAGAAGTCCACCGATCATCCCTGTACCGAGTGACGAGTCTCGCTGGCCCAGTGCTCCAAAAAGTGAACACCCCATGAGGACGACTTCATTACGCAGAATTCCATCCGCCGGTGTCCCCCGCACGAGTACACCTCGTGGGTTCTTCACCGTCGGCCCGCATGCCAGGTGACGGCATCACTGTCCAGCCTTCAGGACTGCAAGGGTATCTGTCAATTGCTGCATCGCCGCTCGCGGCCGCGAGTGGAGGTGGCAGACATAGACATGGTCTTGGATTATATGTCCGCCTTTGGCGACCTTGGCGCCCGGGGCTAATAAATCCGTAGACAAAGGGCAGTCGCTATGTGCTCTGTCATCATGAACTCATGATTCAACGACGCGAGCGCCCTTCTATCCCCGTCTTTGAACGTTAGAAAAGTAAGTCCCTTTGTCTTGTTCCGCCTCGTTTGGATCGTCATCCCTGGCCGGCTGGGCGAACCCGTCCGTCTCCACGCACGAACCCCTCGCTCTTGCATCAGACTCGACTACCTATGTATGGAGTAGGTATGTGTGTATCTGTGTATGCATTGATGATAATTCTACTGCCCAGCTTTCGTGGTTGTCGGCGGATTTCGGATTCAACCTGGCCGGGGAGCTGCCCTGACTGCTCGAGCTGCCTCGGCCGCCATAAGCGACATGGCCAAGGGCGAGACGTCTCGTACTCTCCGTTTCCTTCCATCTCTTCCCAATGCCCATCGCGAATACGGACGTCTGGCCGAGGCGGGTGAAACAAATCCAAGACCTGCTCCTCTGCAGACAAACTCTTGACAGAGACGCATACATACATTCGTATGATTCCATAGGTACGTGCGTTATGTGACGATAAAGTCGCAGCCTTGTTGCGGTAACATGAGACGCGCGGCTGCATCTGACATAGCATACAGGTATGTAGTACAGAATATATTATATGACCATGTAGTACGGAGTTCAAATGTAAGCATGAGACCCCGAGACTCATGTGCATATAGGAAGGTTGGTTCTGCGTGGCAATCTGGCCAATTGTACAAAATCCCGATGTCAAAGGTCCGATATAACCCTGCCTGGCGGTCAGCCATCAAGGATAATCCTGGGAGACAAGGTCATTGCCATGGTGAACTGTGTGCTTATGTACCGTACCGTACTCCGTAAATAAGCAACAGCGTTATCAAGCAACGGCCCTGACTCTACGGAGTAATAAACGCAGACGGCACAGCTTCCATTGCATTGCTCCTCTGCAAGTTACACAAGAGTGCTGCATCTCGAAACAAACAACCTGGCGATCGGCTCCGTGAAGTCACCTGGGATACCTATCGTAGACACCCCAGCCTTACCCCTCACGCCAAACCAGGCTCCGAGCAAAATAGACGAGTGTTGCCCCATGGGAAAATGTTGCAAACATTGCATTGCTCGTCCAAAGAACCCCCAAATCCCCAAATATCGTTCTAGAAATGAGCGGGAGAGTAGGCTCGCTTTCACGTTTTAATCTGGGGAATTGGCGTCATGCCATGACGTTTTTCTGCCGGGGTCCAACGAGCCATCACGATGCATCGTCGATGGTGCAGCCCCATCCTCGATGAAGGGGACTGATTTTAACGTCATGTTCCCGGCACCTTTTTTCTAGCTTCCCTCTTATTAGGCTTCCGTTCCCCCCTACGGAGTAGACTACACACCTATTTTATTCTTTGTTTCTTTTCTCTTCCCCTTTCCCATTTTCCCGCCACCGCGCGATGCGAAGGCGCGCGAGCGGAACAGCCGGAGCAGCAGCGCCGTACAAGGAATGCGAGGCGCTACCCAATATGGCCGAACTCTCCACCGCTGCGACGCGCGAACAAAAAAGAAATACGTACCCGGATCTTGGACTTTGGTTAGAGATCGCATTACCGGTACTCTAGCGGCCCGCGCAGGAAGATATAATGAGCCTTGCCACTACCTTGGGCCTCTGGCGCGCTCTTGTCCGTCGAGAGAGCTTGAGAGGCTGTGACGCGTGAATCGTCGTGATGTCTGTTGCATGATGCTCTTTCAAAATATCCCGTTTGTTTACTTTGCCTCCATCAACGAAAAGCCATATCCAGTGGGTCATCGGAATTTTCTAGATGTCCGACCGCGGTTCATTGCGTCAAACTGCCCACTTTCCCACTTTGTCGCTTCTGTGGCTTTGCGCGCGGCGCAGACCAATCCGCCCATGATGGGGGTGTGAGGCTTTGCGTCCGCTCATCGAATGGGAAACGTGCCGTTGGCGCCAGGCAAGCAAGGTGCTTGAATAATTTGACCCAATCATGGATTCATGGGGGATGGAGGAGTCCAGGGAGCCCGGTTCAGCTTCGGACCTTGTCGTTTTGAAGCGCAGGAGGGTTTGTCCAGAACCCTCTGAACCCCGCTTTGAAGATGAAATCATGGTGGGGTAAACCTGCGAAGGCCCAAGCCGCGCAGAAGAGGAAGCAGACGTTTTTCTTTGTTGCTCTTTGTTGTCTTTGTTGCTCTTTGTTGCTCTTTGTTGCTCTTTGTTGCTCTTTGTTGCTCTTTGTTGCTCTTTGTTGCTCTTTGTTGCTCTTTGTGTTGCTCTTTGTTGCTCTTGTTGCAACTTGCTCTCAACATGAGAAGGCGTTCCGGTCGGCGTCGTGTGATCCGTTGATGGGGGGAAGGGCAGTAGGGAGGCTGACAGCCCGTGATCAATTACCCCGCATGGCCTTTGTTGGAGGCTGAGCAAATTTGCCCAATTTTCTTCACGCCTTTTTTCCTTGGGCGTTTTTGGGGCGTTAGACCTCCCGCTTCTTGTGCTTTGCTTTTGCATTCCATGATTCCCATCTTCTCTTTGGTTTTCGTGGTTGACGTACGAGTATGAGGTAGTTACTCCGTACAGGTCCCGTTCCCCGGGACAAGATCCCGACAAAACGATGTTTGACTATGTCGCGTAACCCGAGTAAATAAATGGTGGAACCGCGTCTCCAGATTTGCCTGGCAACGCCCCGTAAAAACCGCGAGATCACGTGTGACTTGGCTGCTGCATCTAAACGGGGGTGCCCAGAACCTCCCACTGTTTCGCAAGCCGCAATTGTTGCGTGTTTTGTTTCTGCATGTACGAAGTACATATGTCGACGTTGCGTGTCCGGCCGACGTGCAGCTTGGCGCAGACAGCGGCTCGACGACGACATCAACGGCGTTGACAGCTTTGTTTCAGGTTGACAAGGCGTTCTGCATACGACGACTCTTTCGAGCGGGAGGGTGGGAGGGGGCGAGAAGGGATATGGGGCCTTGAGATGGCTATTGTTGTCTATGAAACCAGTTTGTCGACGTTGCGGTTCAGAAATGCCTCTCAAATAACAATACGTAGCCCCTTGCCCTGTTTGACAGGAGTTGTTGCTCTCCAACTAGTGAATCTGGCCATTGGTAGTGTTTACGGTTTAGACCCGCTTGAACTGCTCTCAGCCTCTCACTGCTCAGTACGAACTATCGCGTCGTGTCTTGAAGTAAACTTTATCTATCGTTCGATACTGCGAGCACATATGTGTTGTTGGACAAGTAGATATTGACCAATCACAGCACTCTCACGCTTGCAATTTGAAAGCTACGTGTATGTCTTGTGTACATAAGTACACACTCGTACATCTCAGATACGTATGATCGTTGCTAGTTTCAACCACAGAAATGCAAATCACGTCGAGTCCCGTGGTTCAGCAGCCAACCTTGTCTGAGAATGTCACCAAACATGGAAAAGCGATTCAGGGTAGTCTCAGACAGAAGGTGGGGTTGGTGTGTCCCAGTGGGTGGGGCTTGCATGGGGCGGTGAATCACGGCGCAAAATATATTCTGAGAATTTCCGAGATACCACGATAGCGGCCCATGAGTGACGGTAAACTGCGGCTTGGCCACCAAGAATATCGCCTACAGGCTACGACAAGATCCAACGGTGCCAAAAAAAATAAAAAAAATGGCAGGCAAGCGAAAGCGAGGCGGCAAGGATGGCGCAGCATCTAGCGCCACGGGCTCGAAGAAACACAAGAAAGAAATGATGCCAATCGATCTTTCTTCAAACAGCATACCGACGCTCGAAGTCAAACCCTTCGTCGAGAATCCAACAGGCGACAACCGAAAGCGAGAAGCCGAATTATATGAAAAGCTGGGAAGCGTCGTTGAAGATGTCAGGAACGACGCAGCAGAATGCATCGTTGCAAGTCTCTTCCAAGGAGACGGTGCTGCCGAGATCATCCTGGAGAGGCATCTGAGCCGTCGTCTGTTTCGAGGCCTAGCAAGCGGTCGTGAGGGCTCTCGTCTAGGGTTCAGTCTCGTAATCACGGAAATACTGCTGCAACTATACGGCGATGGCGACCTAGCTCAAACCAAGTACACTGGACTCACGTTCGAAAAGGTCCTCGGAATTCTGGCCGACAAGACAAAATCGGTGGGCAACGTATCCGGACAAGAAGAGCGAGATCACCATCTTGGCCAGGTCTTCGGTCTCGAGTGTTTTGTTAAGTCCAAGATCTTGTCCAGAGACGTCTCAAGATGGAACGCAGTCCTTGACATGCTGCTGAAGCTCAGCCACAAGAAGATCTGGCTGAGACCGCAGTGTGGCTGGATTCTTGTTCAGGCAATGGAGCAAATGACAGAGGATGTCACGAAGGCAACCTTGACGAAGATTGCGGGAGCTGGCATGGCCCAAACACCAGAGGGAGTCGCTGCATGGATCGTGTCATTAAATCGCTACCCGAGACTACAAGTAGCCCCATGGAAGAATCCACTGTCCAACAAATCCCTCAAAGAACTTGCAGCGGTTTTGAAAGAGAGCTTCAACGCAGCAAAGGACCCGAAAGAGAAGCAGAATGGTGCTAAGCAAGCATCCTGGAGTGCTCAGTTGCATTTTGTATGGGACCTCATCTTGGCTCGCTTCCTGAGTGACAGCAGTAATCCGAAAGATGAGGACTTTGACCAATTTTGGTGTCGAGTTGTCGATGGTACGTGTCCTATCTCGCTGTACAATACATCTTGTGACGGGAAGTTAAAGAAAGAAGCCACTAACATCGGGCAGATGGGTTATTTTCGAAACAAGCAACGGACGGGCAGAAATTCAAAGGATTCATGGTGTTTGAGAAAATGCTCAAGGGTTTTGCCCAGACACCCTCAAATTTGGAGTCTCTATTCAGCCGAAACTTCATGTCTTGCCTGCTGAACCAAGCTGCGAGAGAAGATCGGTACTTAAACCGTGCTGCGACCAAGGCGCTCAAAGCAATCGAAGAAGTGGTATCATCACATCCCGACGCCCTGGCCCCCATTCTTGCGAACCTATTGGGCAAGCATGGGAGTTATGGCTTCGACCAGAGATCAAGCAGCAAGACCGTGGATAAGATCCTGCAGAATGTAAACGAACACAACGTTGCTTCTGTCTTGGCTGTTGTCAAACGCCCGATCAAGCTCATGAAGAGCCAGTCGATCATAGAAGCTCAGGTAACTGTGCGAAATTACTCTGACTACTTGGCCAAGTTATTAAGCGCGTTTGCCTCTGCGGCCTCATCGGCAAAGGATGAAAAAGCAGGCAAACCGACCGGAGAAGACGGCCCCCAACGAAAGAGTGCGGACAAAAAAGCAGCGACGACGGGCTCGTTTGACAAGACTCTACAGGAACTTACACACGTGGCATACGGCCACCCGGCTGAGATTCCGAAAGAGGCACTGACTGACCAAATACGGGACATGTGTCGATCTCGTCTCGAGACCTCTCTTGCGAAGCTCGCTCGTGCCAGCACAGACTTTGCCGTATTCTGCAAGGCAGTCGCGTCGATCGATTCCAGCGCCATGACCATGACCGCCGAGATAAAGAAAGCCAAAGATGAAGCACTTTTCCGCATGGAGAAACTTCTGAAGAGGAAACTTGACGCAGCGCAAGGTCTAGCCATGCTTCACGCAATCTCCATCTTCCAGTTGTACAACGAAGATCCGGATGCGATGGACGTCTTGAATGATTTGTCCCAGTGTTATGATAAGCTTGGGTCCGGAGACGCCACCGGCAAGGGCAGCGCAGACGGAGGCTCGGAGCTCCTAGTCGAAATTCTTCTCTCCATGGTCGCCAGACCTTCCTCGTTGATGAGAGAGGTCTCCCAGCAGGTTTTCGGCGTGTTCACCAGCCAAATGTCCGACGAAAGCATGCAACTCCTCACCGGACCCCTCGCCTCGGATGAGAGCACAAAGGGCCAACGGGAGCTATTCAATACCGAAGACGATGCCATGGACGTAGACAGTGATGCGTCCGAAGGGGAAGATGAGGACGACAAGAGCGTGATTGACGTCGAGGACGTATCTGACTTTGAAATCGATTCAAATTTGGAATTCGTCGACGTGCAAGGCGGCGGCGATGGCGATGATGAACAAGAAGAAGATGATGACAAAGAAGAAGACGAAGGCGATGATGACGAAGCTTCCGACGACGACGATGACGCGGATGAAGACTCTGACAACGGCACCAGCAACCCATTCCCCTCCAAAACCCTCAACCAAGACGGCCACTGGGACAACCCCGAAGAACTAGACAACATGCTCGGCAAGATCCTCAACAGCCATCGCCTCGACCAAGACGCCGAAGCTGAATCCTCCTCCTCCGAAGGCGACATGTCCGACTCCCAAATGTTCGCCCTCGAAGCCCAGCTCTCCGCCGCCATCGCCCCGCGCATCAAAGCCAATAAGCCCGACGCCCGGAAACAGAAAAAAGATGCCAAGCAATCCGTCGTCAACTTCAAGCACCGCATTCTGGACCTCCTGGATATCTACGTCAAGAATGAGCCCCTCTCCCGGCTGACCTTTGCGGTTTTACTGCCCCTGTTGACACTCATGCGTACAACGTCTACAAAGGCCCTCGCGAATAGAGCATATGATGTGATTCTGGGCCTGCGCAAGGCTATCAAGAAAGCTCGTGCACCGGGTGGTGCTCCCGCGGGTCCTTCTGCTGCCACCTCGTCCGCGTCCTCGAAGTTGTCTTCCTCCACGGGGTCCTCGGAAGCAGCAGCACCACCACCACAGGAGGAACTCCTATCACTGCTGCGGGACTGCCATGATGAAGCTGGTCGGGATGACTCCCAGGCTCATGCCAAGGCTGCCAGCGCGGCAAGTCTTATTGTGGCGGCGGCGCTGTTTAGGCAGGATAGGGAGGTAATTGGGGAGATTGCGGGGGTGTATGCCCAGACGGAGGCTGCGTGGGTGTTGAAGAGGGCGGGGATGCATAGCTGTTTTTTTAGGGAGTGGCATGACTGGGCGCAGAGTATGAGGGGGGCGAGATTGGGGTCGAATTGAGGAGTAGATGTGTTTGGCTGGGGGGTGATGTATACGAGCTGTAATGTTTGTGATGCCTTCATGCTGTCGAGGGAGGATGTGTCTTCTGTTGCGAGATGGTGCTCTACTGGTATCGTGTTTGCGGAGAGATGGGCATGTTGCTGGTTTATTGTTTATAATGATGGCGCTGGTTCTGTATCATGGAATAGAGAGAAATAGGCTCCTGTGTGCATGGACAACTTCTGGACGCGGCGTAATATGCGGTGCGTTGGATTCGGTCGTCAGGGGCAAACATTGTGCATACATAGGTGTCAAACCAAAATAGATCGTGTGGTACAAATACACTGATACTCATTGAAATGTAGCCTTTCGGTTCCGCGTAAAGGTTGGCTTGAAAATTTCGTGTGGTCTATGATATGCATTTCAATGTCGTCTTTTGGCCATGCATGCATTCATCAATGAAGCATTCACTACTCCATGAAGCTGCCAGTTGTCATGATAGTACAAACACCCTTGACTCCTTCCCATCACGCTTTCTTCTGCTACTGAAGTCATCCCATTCAGAGAGAGATTCCCATCTACTCCTCCATTTTATCCTCATCCTTCTTATCATCGTCGTCGTCGTCCGATTCATCGCCGGCCTTTGCTAATCTCTCCGCCTCCTCCCTCAAGGCCTGCGGCACCTCCACGTGACGTCCCTTGGTCGGGCCATCGACGCCACTAACCCATGTCATCTCCAGCTCAAAGTCCTTGTCCTTGTTGTCCTTTTGAGCCACGTACATGATCCGCACCGCCTCCTTAACCGCCTCCTCCAGCGTCATCGTTCCCGACTGTAGGTCCAGCTTCTCCAGCTCCGCCTTGGCAGCCTGACGGCCCTTGCCAGTTGCGGCACCATAGTAGCCCCAGTACGAGCCGCTAGGCTCAACCATGTAGAGAAAGGGGCCACCGTGCTTCTTGCCAGGTACTTTTCCTCCGGCGCCGCACGCAGGCCCGGAGCCCACCTCGCCGTCTACGGGGAACTCCTCTGATGTGTCGACGCCGCCAATAATGGCGGTGATGCCAAAGGGCCGCACGGAGCCGTACATAGTGTAGGCCTGCGCGTAGCTGCCCATCCTGGAGGCAAGATCCGAAATGGGGATCGGAGTTTTGAAGTTTTCGCGCCAGCTGCAGGCCTCGTCGCGGGCTCGGGTGATAAAGTGACGTCCGTCAGGGACCATGCCTGAGTAGACCTACAAGAACCGCCATCGTTAGACAAAAGGTGTGACTGGAGATGCGGACGACGGGGAGCAATCTGAAGGAGACCAAGAAGGAGGAAAATGGAAGAACGTGCCAGTCCGATATGGCTATCAATTGTACCAATTCGCTTGTCTGCGCCGGCCTTTACCAGCTTTGACGGCACCGCCTTCTCGACCGCCAGGACAACACCATCCTTGCACCGAATGCCAATCGACGTGCCGCCACTCTCTACGGCCTTGACTGCGTATTCCACCTGGAAGTTCCGGCCATCTGGTGAGAAGATGGAGTTGAGCAGATCGTAACCCGTACCTATCGACGTCTGCAGTGGTGCAGGATTTGTGCTGTTAGCTAGCGTTCAGAACATGCGGAGCTTTGGCAGAGCGCCATGTTGATAAGCCGCCGGGGAGGGCTGTCATCTCACCATGATGCTTGCAGCAGGGTGGCCCTGTAGCTTTTTGGTTTTCAGATGCTGAAATCGTCGATAAGGACAAAAGTCTTGCGGTTCGAGTGAAGGGCGAGAGGCTGGCGCGAGGGGGAGGCTGATGAGGTGTGATGATGGGCTTGGAGCTTCACCAAGGACGTCAAGCAGGCAGCCTCAAGCTGCGTAGGTACTTGCATAGCATGCCGCGTTGCTAACTTGCAAGGCTACCGAAGGGAAGTCCTGCTGCCTGAGGTGTCAATGAGCCGACTGATACGCCTGACGCCGGAGATCGGATCCGGCCGGATCTCGAAATCCGCCACGTGACCTTCCTGCTGACTTTCTTACTCCGCAATCCAGAGGCCCACTCGTTGTACATTAGGTACCTAGGTACCTATGTCATGAGTCAAACAGAGGCTTCTATTCTAGACTTCTTCTGGTTCGGTCTGTTTGCTCCGTTTATTATGTTTGCGACGCACCAGACAGTGGACACACACAAGACACAGACTTGCTTTGGTTGAGTCAGGCAAGGCAGCAGCCCAAGTTCAAGTCATGTCCAATGGTTCCAAGCGCAAGCGATCCTCAAGAATCAAGAGTCAAGAGGAACACCATTGTGTCATGCAAACTCCCCACCAAGTTCACTTGGGACTCGTAAGCGGTGAAGATCCACAGCTGCCCAACCGAGAACGACCTCAAGGCAGCGACGCAGTGAGGCATAAACAGTTTAAGCATTGTACATAGATACAAGGTATCGTTGATTCGTTAGTCAAGACTCCGCGTTGCTCTGGCCTTCCCAGATTCTCAAGACGGCGCTGCAAGTCAATGCCCATCGCCAACGCTCGCGCTTTTGGCGCTAGGACTTCAGCCGATCGGCAGTCGCCAAGCTGCTAATGTCCTCGACGCTCGGCAAGACGACGACCATTTCTTCAGTGACATGCCAGCTGCTGCCTCAGCCTCGTGACACCAGACTTGATATCAGACGGTGAGCGACTGGTGAAACTGGTCGATGACGGGTCGAGGAAGGCGACGTCACCATTGCAGGCTGCCCCTTCCCTCCATCTCGCGCCTTCCTTGCGACGAGGACCGAACACAAGAGCCCGCGCCTGCAGGTGTCATGGTCGCATTCATGCCGACTCATGTTCGGCATCGACAGCCGGTACTGGTCATCTCTGCCTTCTCCGGTATAGACATCTGACCTTTCTGCTGCGTCGCGATGAGCTGCTTAAGCGTGCGAGGAAAAGGGGAAATGGGCCGTTATTTTGACATCGATATTGCAGGGTTTCTTGCTGCGCTGGGTAGGTAGGTAATCGCCAGTAGGTACATACTCCGTTTGTACATACACACATACATATGTACATACTGTTAGGTAGGTACGTTGTCAATGATGCCTCCCGAATTTCGTCAATGTGCTCCACCCTTTTGACCTGGCTTCTGCCCATGTTGTGGCGGACGACTCAAGAGTCCAAGACCCTGAGCGGCCCACCACAGACCACACCACATGCAACGTGCTGCGACGATGCCAATAGGGGTCATCAGGGGGGCTGCGGAGGTCGACTGCCAACTGGTGTTGAATAGCGTGGTTCAGCCTGCTGTCTGCCAGACGGTAGACACCTATAAATCGACTCACACTTTCGACCCCTTCAGCCCCTCTCACATCCTCAATTTCTCCCCCGTCTTTGCTCTCGCTGTTTCTTTGATCGTAACTTACCGCCAGTAGTGTAGTGGAAATATACTTGATTACTTTGCTTTGGCTCACAGGTGACCTTTCGAAACGGAGCAAGTCCTTCTCCTTCACACCAACCCGTCTCCGTTGCTACCGACGATCCAACGAGTCGTCGGTCGAGGAGGAAAACGTCCAGGAGAATACCAAGAAGCTGACTTGCTGTCACGAACACACATCGACACACATTGGCAGTAAAGGCAAAACCCAAACATACCGAGGTACGTGGCTTTACATTCAAGCCATCTCAGCCGCGCATTCCTCGAGGCAACTATGCAGCAAAAGGCTGATGCTCTGTTTGATAGACCATGGCTTTCGTTCAGACAGAAATGCAATTCCACCCGGTCCAAGATGACCTCACCTATCTCTTTTCTCGCAACATGACCTTCAACCCCGATTCTCGTGCATTCACTCCCAGCGAGATGCCCAAGCAGGAGCCCATGGCCCCCGTTCCCGAACCTGCCCCTGAGCCCGTATACTGGGCTTCTCAGCATTACACCCCCAATGCCCATACCGTGACTTCCTCTGCGCAGCAGACACTCGAGCAGGAGAAGACCCAACATCAACGACGCTCATCCTCACCCCCTATGAGGGAGCTTTGTTCCGTCGAGGACGTTATCCGCAGCCACGGCTTAGACCCCGCATTTCTCACGCCCTCGCAGTTGCAACTGTTTCGATTTATTAGCGAGGAACAACAGCTCCGTCTTCTGCAGTTGTGGAGCATTTGCCCGCCGAGTACGGCTGAAGACATCCTCAGTGCTGCCTGGAGCAGCAGCTCTGTGGCGCAAGAAGAGGAGCTCGCACATTTGCGACATCAGAGGCAGCCTAATGCCATCATGAGCCAGAATGTTCATCCAGTGCAAACAGCAGGGGGTCAATGGACCCAGCATAATGAGGCACCGGAGACGGAGCCGTACATGACTTCCGGCTACGAGGAGCTGATGCGAAGAGAATATGAGCGACAGTCTGACACCAACAATTCCATGACCGGCTTCTGTCATGTTGGCACTGCGACAGGGGGCTGTCACTATTCCTGACTCCTGAGCTACCCAATTTGCATATGGGAGTCTTGACACATAGCAGCAGGAGAGGTCATGGATGGCCTCATATAAGGTGTTACTCTGTCGACCCTGAGAAAAGGACGCCAGGAACAGGTAAAATGGCTGCCAAAGGACGGTCTTCAGCAACGCGCGAGACTCGAGAGTAATGCATTGCGTGAAAGAAAAGGACGGCACTGTCAAAACAATCTGGCTATTGAACTATGGCAGTAACGGGCTTCTTTGCGCCACGTCACATAATGCGCAGTAGTATCACTCCTGACAAGCGTGTTTTCCCTTCATCTTATATTCCATTTACCAGAGAGAAGATTAGCTCCGTTTATTATGAATTCGAGTGTCTTAAACCAAGAAATCGCATGGCACAGACAGGACGGTCATTCTTGTACAGAGCAATTTACTTAATCATGAACTCTATGACCACTGGATTGAGTAAATCATACCCCCTACTGAGGATACAAGGAATCATTCCCATTCGCCACCCCACAGACTCCCTCTGGCACAACCTTCGAGGACATCTTTTATTTCTTCTATGTATATCACCACTGTGTCTCATTCTCATGTGTCACCGCCCCCCTGCTAGTGTCCATGCAAGTCTGACCAAAATAAGAAAAAAAATCTCGTGCAATCTGGGGTTGCTAAAAGAAGCATTTAAATTGGGGCCCCCTATAGTACTCCGCACACATATGCACATACCTACCTAGGCATACTCCGTACGAATGAAGGCCCAGGGGTAACGCCCATGTCAAGTTAACGTTGAGTATAATGAATTATTTAAGTTTATCCTCCGCTGAAACAGTCGCTAGGGGACGGTTCATGTCATGTACCTAATTCCACGCTTCCAGCCCCTCTATATGTATATGTGCATGTAAATCATTTCGACGGGGGCTCTAGAATCGGACAAGCCCTCAAACTGTGTTTGAGCCCGTGGTCAAATCCGAGTCTTTTCGAGTTGCGCGGCGAGATCATCGACAGCCTTGTCAGTGAGTTGCACGACGGGCTCTTCCTGAGCTTCCTCAGCTTCCTTGATCAGCTTCTCTGCGCGCTCCTCGGACGTGACGCCCTCCTCTTCTGGGTCCTCGTCTTTCTCTTCCTCCTCGTCCTCATCCTCCTCTTCCCCATCCTCCTCCTCGTCTGAGCTTAAATCCTCAAGGTCACTCAGACTATCCACACCCCATTCCTCATCCCCCTCATCCCCCGCACCATTCTCCCTGCGCTCATCCAGCAGGTTTTGCAGCGCAATAATAGACTCATCGTCCTCTGTGAATTTATTACCATTCAGCTCAATGCGCTTCAGCGCAGGGAGGGAGTCCCTCGCAGCACTAGCAAGGCTCTTCACCCCAAGCGCCGTAATGTCATTAAATTGCAAGCGCAGCGTCTCCAGCTTCTGGTTCTTGCCCTGAGATAAGGCCTCCGCGAGGAGGAGACCGCCTTTGGCGCTGAGCAAGGAATCACCGATGCCGAGTTCACGAACGACGCTCCAGTTAGGAACGACCTTGGCGAGGACTTTGCCGCCCATGAGGGTAAAGGTGTTGTCTTGGAGGTCCAGGATTTCGAGCTCACGGGCTTGGTGCAGGCCCTCGCTGAGCAGGTGTGAGATGCCCTCCTGACGGATACCGTTCTGTACCATCTTAATGACCTTGATCTTGTGGTGGAGGGTGTACATCTTGGCCCAGGCGGTCATGCTGCCATTTTCGAGTCGGTTCCGACCACATATTACGGTCTCGAGGTCCGGGACCTGCTTTCCCTCCTTGCGCGCAGCCTCCTTCTTGGCGTGCAGTTCTGTTAAGGCATCGGCGACTAGAATACCGGCGTGAGGGCCGAGGCCGTTGTTGTTGAGGTGGAGATGCTGGAGGGGCACGTGGGCGGAGAGGAAGGCTACGAGAGGGGCCTGTGTGTTGAGCCCGAAGGCGTTATCGTTCAAGTTGACGGTGTGAAGGTTCGGGTGGTTCAGGACCGAGGTCAGGAGTGACGATAAGGCTTCTGGGATTTCGGACAAGAGTCGGCCGGTGAATATATCGGCAAAGTTTGCAACCTATTTGTTTTTGGGCCGTGCGCCGTCAGCGTTCTAAGCTCAACTAGAGCGTATCCTCGCGCGCACCGAATTTGTCTCCAGACCAGAACCTCGCCTTCGGAAAAAGGGACCATACCTGGAGGTTTTTCTTGGTGGCCAAGACTTCGCCCAGCACCTTGCATGCCTCGACACCCAGGGTGTTGCCAAGGAGTCTCACTTCCTCGACGTCGTTGGCGCGGAGGTCGGCGATATGGGCTTCGACGTCGGCGGCCGAGTCGAGCTTGAGGCCCCTGCCCTCGAGGGTAAAGAGTGTGCGAGAGCTAGCCATCACGTGGAAAGTGTTTGAGAGAACGAATGCTTGTCACCACGGCTTTCTATGCGACAGGAGGGGAGGGTAAAAAAACTCGGCCGTGGAGAATGGTAAGTGGTAGAACCTAGAGGCGCTGTTGGTGATGTTTTCGCTTTATGCCAATTTGCCGACAAATGTAAAAGGTGTAGTGGGGGCGGGGCAACGAGTCACTGAGAGATGGATACGGAGTACCTACCTCTAGATAGCGCTTGCAGTTGTTCATGCGTACATACGGAGTACATGTGGTAGCGAAATGGCGCTAATGTACTGAGGCGGCCGTACGAAGTAGCCTGTTGCAATTCGCGACCCCTCCTTCTTTGTCGTTCTTTGTGAAAGTGCCACAAGCGGCAACCCGGAAGGGGACTGGTGCGCCACAGGAGGTGAGGAATATTGTTCTGCCGACCATTACCGCCAACCTTGCAAGCGAAACGGCGCAGTGGCGCAGCAGCTGTAGACCGTCCTCCCCGAGTCGCCGACTTTGCACGAACATATGTGTAGACTCGGCTGCACGTGACACGGGCCAATCAGCATCGGCCCATTTCGGAACTCTGGATTTTTCTCCATCGGTATGACCTCTCCTGTTGAGCCTTTTCGAACCTCCGCTCTCGAAATCGACTTATCACCGCCGTCACACCCCCTCGTCACGGCTCCCACCACCGGCCACGGTATAGCTCGCCAATTATGCTGGCAAGGACTTGCTTGCGCTCGACGCGCACCCTCAATGGGCTCCGAAACGGCGTCAATAATGTCTCCAAGGTATGATGAAGGCCTCACATTTCCGGCTCGAAAATCCCCCAGGTTTCGTGACTTGCCGAGGGACAGATCGGCCCGGTTCGTCCACGCCCTGCGCCAATCGAACTACACACATTTATCACTCATCCCGATCTTTGACGCTGATGGTATTGGCTTCTGTCCTGGAATATAGCGCGCCGCGTCCACGAACTCGGGGGCTGCTGGGGAAGCTTCCCCTGCTCGATTGAACATGGCTGCCATCACCTCAACCGCCATCGCCGCTGGCTCCATGGCATGGTACTATCATGCGTATGGACCCGTGGCTCACGCTGCCACGCCTGCAGAGGAAGGGTACGTCTCAAAGAACAATGATCCTGGCCTTGTTGTTGATCCGCCTTTTCCAAATGCGCCCCGCGGCATAAATCACGTTGCTTCGAGCACGGGCTGGTCTGGATACCAAGTTTACTGACCTTTCTTATTAGTATGCATGCGATAGCCTACCCATGGGTCCACGAGCAGTGGTTCAAGACTTTCGATCACCAGGCGTAAGTTGCTTCCAATCACACATATGGACAAAACAAGCCCCACAGGCCTAATCTGGGAAGGGAGGAAGGAAGAAAGGAAGGGGCGCCGTTCTGTTCTACACCTCGTCTTTTGATTCTAACAAGATCCGCATAGTCTCCGTCGTGGTTTCCAGGTCTACCGTGAGGTTTGTGCTTCATGCCACTCCTTGAGCCGAATCCCCTACCGATCACTGGTCGGTACGGTCTTGACCCTCGATGAGGCCAAGGCTCTCGCCGAGGAGAACGAATATCCTGATGAGCCCGACAGCGAGGGCAACGTTCACATGCGACCAGGAAAGCTGTCCGATTACATCCCCGACCCCTACAAGAACGAAGAGGCTGCACGAGCTGCCAACAATGGTGCTCTGCCCCCGGATCTGAGCTTGATCATCAAGGGTCGCCACGGCGGCTGCAACTACATCTTCAGCTTGTTGACCGGATACCCCGAAGAGCCCCCTCCCGGTACTCAGCTCGCTCCCGGCATGAACTTCAACCCCTATTTCCCCGGAACTGGTATCGGTATGGCTCGTGTTCTCTACGACGGACTAGTCGAGTATGAGGATGAGACTCCCGCGTCCACCTCCCAAATGGCCAAGGACGTCGTCGAGTTCCTCAACTGGGCTGCTGAGCCCGAAATGGACGATCGAAAGAGGATGGGTGTCAAGGTTCTTATCGTCACGTCGACTCTGTTCGCCATTAGTGTCTGGGTCAAGCGATACAAGTGGGCATGGCTCAAGTCGAGAAAGATTGCCTACGACCCTCCCGCGGATTCCAAGGTCCGCCGCTGAGACGCGGCTTCAATCTGTTGCGCCGGCTGTGCACCACGCGTGTGTATACTAGTCTCCGCCCCCCCATAGACGAATGAAGAAGAAGAAGAAAGCTCCTCTGTTTGGTGGAGGCCTGTAATACCGAAGGAGGGATGCTGGCTTTTTGTTACGTTTTTTTCCATTTTTTTGTTCTCTGCTTTTTTTTGAAATGGAGGGAAGGCGGGTGGATGGTAGAGTGTACATGAGATGAGCCAATTCCAATACATTTTCTTTTGTTGTCACTGTCAAGCTCGGCGGTGTGACAAATTCTGGGTGGTGGATGGGTCGTGTGATGTCCATGGAGCTGGACCGTGGACGGCATGACAAGGACAAGGGACGATGGAGCAGAAAGTGGGTGGCTTCCGGGCATTCGTCCTAATACGTCGACTCGTCGTGTGTAGCGGTTGTTGTGAGAGAGAAGGGTCGAGAGAGAGGTGGTATGTCTGAGATGTCTCTCTCGATGTAGTATGTCTGACTGATCATTGAATCTTTCCCTTCATCGTCTCTTTACCTCCTTCTTCCCTGTTCCAGCTTGTTCGTTCCCTCTCTTCTCTGCTCAGCCACTCAGTGTCAAAGGGGGTAAATGGTGCCTTGATGGTTTCGTCGAAAGCCATCTCACACATCTTTCCCACCCTACATCTTGTTCAACAAAGTCTTCCTCAACTACCTCGTTCTCGCATACATCTCGGATCTCTACTCCAAATTAGCAGCTCACAATCCTCTTCTCATACGTGTCTTACAGATTTGGGATGTTGCTATCTCATCTCGACCCATCATGTACCTACTCTTCTAGCGTAGGCTAGACAAGAACAGAGCCTTGCCTTGAGTCACCTTGGCCCTCTCGTACGCATCACGCGCCAAACGTGGCTTACACGTTTGTACGATCTCGTGTTTTCGAAACGTGCCCGTGTCACATCAATTCAAATTTCAAAGAAGAAACTCTTTTGCTGAGACTTGTGTTGTTGTGTCAGTCGGCAGAAAATCACCGCCCAACTCCTCGAGTTTTTTCCTAACATTTCACATGCCGCCACCTATAAGAGAAGACGTACAGAGTACCTGCAATGACATATGAACACCAGCCATGCGGATAACATCCACGCATTGTGGTTCAAGTTTCTTCGTGACGAGACCACGACGTGGGACCAGCTCTCTCTTCAGTTTGCCTTGCCACAAGTTCAGTTTAGTTCGGCGTCTAGGGTTGGAAGAGGAAGCGTTGCGAAGAACGTTTTTTTTTCACTCTATGGATAATGGCAGCCCGCCTCTGAAACGTGAGACGTCTAATGCGCTCTTTATACTACCCATGTAACATGTTGGTATACGACAAACGTGAAGCACTTCGTTAAATACAGACAAAATTAAAAGAATAGCATTGCTTTAGTTATATTGCATATACGTCGCTGTAGAGTTGAACTTGAGGTTGCCCTTGATGACCTTGTCCACCGCGCTCAAAAAGTCCTTCTCGGTCGCCACCTTTCTTCGGGCTCGAATAGCAAACATTCCTGCCTCGGTACAGACACTCCGTAGTTCTGCACCAGTAGCATTGGGACACAGACGAGAAATGAGTTCCCATCGGATATCGCGCTCGACTGACATGCTCTTGGCGTGGATGCGGAGAATGTTAGCTCGGCCCTCGAGATCGGGAAGCGAGAACTCGATCTTTCGGTCGATACGGCCCGGTCGCATCAGAGCAGGGTCCAGGGTGGAGGGTCTGTTCGTGGCAAACATGACTTTGATGTTTCCACGCGCGTCAAAGCCGTCTAATTGCGTGATGAGCTCTAACATGGTTCGCTGGACTTCATTGTCTCCGCCAGCACCGTCGTCGAATCGGGCGCCGCCGACGGCATCGATTTCGTCAAAGAAGATGATACAGGCCTTCTTGGTTCGTGCCATCTCGAACAGCTCGCGGACCATTCGGGCACCCTCACCGACGTATTTCTGGACCAGCTCACTGCCAATGACTCGGATAAACGTGGCATCTGTTCTGTTGGCCACGGCGCGAGCGCACAGGGTTTTGCCAGTACCAGGAGGACCATAGAGCAGTGCACCCTTGGGTGGATCAATACCGAGATTGACGAAGCGTTCTGGAGAAAGGAGAGGCATCTCGACGACTTCTCGCAGCTTTTCAACTTGCTCCTTGCACCCTCCGACGTCACCGTACGTGACATCTGGCTTCTCCTCAACCGTCATCATGGTTACACTGGCATCAATCTTTGGCGGCAACGGCAACATGATCTGGTACTTGTTTCGGTCGACTCCAACACGCATGCCCTCTTCGATGTCGGTCGGACTCACGCGTTCTCCTAGCTGCACGACGAACTTGGCAATCTGCTTGACATGGATGACGTATTTCTTTTTCGACTCGTCGCCCTTCTCGTCTTCGATAATCTTAGTGCATCGCGCGACTTGAAAGGGCTGGTCTTCAGACATGCGTTGGCGATCGGCAGCAATATCCCATAGATGCGGAGGTGCAAGACCAGTGTCGGATTCCTGCCAATGGTAAGAGGAAGCACTTTCGGGGCTAACTCGTTGGTCCACGCATCTCGGAGTACACACATACCTTGACTCCAATCTTTTCATCAACACTTTGTTGCTTCTCTTTGATCTGCTTTTCTACTTTCTTCAGCGCTGCACCGTACGGCGCGGCGCCGTAGGTCTTGAGAACTTGAATGTCCCTTGGAACGAACGTCAGTTGGCAGTAGGAGGCGCAAGAGGTCAACCGGGTTGCTCGTACTCATCTGTGAGGGGGGTGATCTTCTTCTCTTCTGTCTCTTCGTCGGCAAAGTTCTTCTGGTACTTCTCCCAGCTGGAGCCAGTTGCGGAGGGCTAGCAACTCTTAGTGAACAGGTCATCTTGCTGGGATCGCGGCATGGGTTTGGTTACCATGATGGAGGTCCGCCTTCAAGGCGCGTTGCCGACAGGAAGGTAATGATTGGCAGGACTGAGTGACGATGCAGAACGACGGTGACCTTCTTGACGTGAGGTGGGCGGCGCGAATAGTTTGTTGATTACGGGTAGTTGGATGGGAGACTCTGGCCACACCTCGTTCTGACAATGATGGATGCAATCGCAGGCGGCTGCGTAATCGTAATCGTTAACTAGTCGTTGCCTTAACTCTGAAGCTCCGTCCAGCGCTAAGCCGTATTTGGCGTGGCTGCATGGTATGATGTATTCTTCATCTAACGGAGGATGCTCCAGCTACCTAAAATGTACGTGAGGGGGATCTCCGGCGGGATGCCTGAGATATGAGGCTAGATACAAGGGTACCACGGATGGCGATGGCTGTGGTACGCAACACCACCCCCCATAGCCGAGCCGAACAACTAGCCCACACGAATTACATACAAAAAATGTTATCAAAAGAGTGTAAAAATCCGTACAAGACTAGCCAAAAAGAGGCACAGAGGATGTGTTAAAAATCCAAGAAAACGCGGCATGTAGAAGATTGTGCTTCTAAGCGTGCCGAAAAAATGAACGAAAACAACAGCAAATGCTGCGAAGGGGAAAACAGCATGCAAAACACATAGTAAAAGGTCTGATCATGTTGAGAATATCAAGCTAGATCATGTGACCTGGAGGGTGCTAGACTGGATGTAGACTAGCGCACGACTCTGCCTCGAGGAGATTTTCCTAGTAGTAGAACCTTACGGTCAATCAACCCAACGTGTCCCAACCACCCTGTGCTTGGTTCAATAGATCAGATGATATCCGTCGGTTTTCAGGGATTTTGTCCCGTAACAAATGCCGACTTAGGGATCATGTGCAGCATTCGTAAGAAGTTAACGTGCTTTTCGCGCTCAAGACCCTTTGGGAAGCCATCGGCAATCATCTGATCCGTGCCAATCTGTTCAAGGCGAAAGAGACCATCGGTGACCCTGTGAGTGATCCATCTGTATCGTAAATCAATGTGCCGAGTGCGGCCACGATACTTCTTGTTGAGCACATTCGCCCGCGCGTTCTGGCTGTCAGTAAATAGTAACAGCGGGCGACTTTGCTTGAATCCAAAGTCCTCAACAAGCTGCGATACCCACACACCATGGATAGAGCCGTGGGTGTGAGATTAATAAATTCGGCTTCAGTAGTGCTTAAAGCCACGAGAGTTTGCCTTTTCGAAGACCAGAGAACGGCGCCGCCGCCAAGCATAACGGCGTGACCGGCGGTGGAACGCCGCGTCGCGATATCATCGCCGTGTGAGGCATCGCTGTAACCGCAAACGCGAAGAAGTCGATCACCGGTACCTGGAGGGAGTTTGCCACCGAGAACAATGCCTAGATCCTTTGTTCCCTGAAGATATCGCCACAGATGCTTCCTAAGATCCTGATGAATCTGCTTTGGCGCCAAATTCGCCATACTAAGCTTGTTCACCGTAAACGTAATGTCAGGCCTCGTACATACAGAGAGCCAATTGAAGCACCCAATCTCCCTCTGCCACTCTTTGAGGTTTCCAACAGTCGGAAGGTCTTTCCAATTCGCGGGAAATTCAGCCCGCGGGAGCCACGGCGTGCGCGCCGGCGATAAGTTTGAGGTCTGGAAACGTTCGAGAATGGATTCGATATACTTCTCCTGATAGAGAAGAATGGTCCGGCGGTCACGATCCCGCAAAAATTGTATGCCAAGGAACATACGTACCATACCCAAGCGCTTGAGCTCATATTGAGATTCAAGTAGGTCAAGTACAACGTCTATCGCTGCATTAGACGAAGCAGCCACAATAATATCATCCACGTAAAGAAGAAGGAAAACGTGGTCGTCGCGAGTGAAGATGCAAAGCTCGCTTGACAGCCTCCTAAAGCCGTGCTTCGCGAGCTCAGCAGAAATGTCATTAAGCCACCAAAGACGTGAAATCGGCAGGCCATAAAGTGCCCGATTAAGGCGGCATACACGCCCTGTGCCGTCTTTGTGGCCGTGAGGCTGTCGCACAAAAACTTCAGATTGCGCTTCAGCATTAAGAAAAGCATTAACAGCATCACACTGCTGCCACTCAAGATCGTAGATGGCAACTATCACGCAAAATACGCGTAGAGAGACCAAGTGGGCAACCGCGGCGTAGAGGTCTTCAACTTCAAAGACTTCATCGTGTTGATCACCACGAACCACCCACCGAGCCTTCGGATAAGGCTTCTCGTCAGTGGGGTATTTGACAGTGTAGACCCAACGACCATCGAAGAGTACAGCGTTTTTCGGTGGGTAAACCAGTTCCCAGCTGTCCTTTTGCCGTATCTTTTCCAGCTCTTTAAGCTCAGCTGGCCGCCAGAATGTCTCATAATTCGGAAAATCCTTGGCCTTGAACCAATTCGATGGTATTGTGATCTTCGCGTCCGCTACACTGGCAGCCTTTATGATCATCATACAATACGAGGGATTCGTAGTCTTATCCGACTCATATTCATCGTCCTCGTGGTATCTCACCGCAAGGTTCGAGGGTTTACCGTCAGGAAAAGCTCTTTTTCGCCCGTGTGTTGCGACGTGTAAATAATCAACACGTTCTTTCGTGCGTGCTGAGCGGCGTGTACCTTGACCATTGTGGTCACGCCCGGTATCGACAGACCTTAAGCTTTCTTTCTGTGCCTTTTCCTGCTGAAGGTCCCTCAATTGTTGTCGGATTGGCTCGCCACGGAGCGGCAAATTGACTTCCGCGGCAACGACTTCCAAAGACTCCTCAGTCGTGAGAGAGTCATCAGCAGGCTCCGCCGGCAACG
>SRPQ01000239.1:0-29960 GCA_018360075.1 Claviceps cyperi
GATGGCAACGGGTGTGGCTTTGTATGCTCCGGTCACAACGCGCAGGCACTTCGTCTGTTCTTTCGCGAAAGCTTTCGCCCCCCGCGCTGCTTTCCCTGAATTGGCGTGGGGTGTGCCATATTCCTGTGCCGTAAGCCATTGTGCTGCTAACAACCTGGGTATATATGAGGCGTGCTTCTCGCAAAGGACATCCCCATGTCGACGCCGCGAGTACGGTGAGGGCGAGGCGCTGTCGATCAAGCTTCAACTTGACCTGTCTTTCGTGCTCCTTCCATCGCAGTTTCCGAGTGATATGGACTTCCAAGAACCGAGCGGATTCCTTTGGGTTGGTCGTGGTAGTCGAGTCGAGTCGAACCCCAGTCGTAATTGCTTCTCTGCTTCTCGTGAAGTGGAGCAGTTCGCTTTTGCGCGGGTTCAACTTCAACCCTGACTCGAGTCTTGGCAAATGCTCCAGGCAGACTCTAGGCGTTCCTGTGTCTCTTCTACCGTTCGTCCATACGCGATTATATTGGTGTCGTCCGGGAATCCCACGGTGATTGTGTGTTCTGCGGCCTTGAGCTTTTCGTATAGAGGAGCAGTGTAAATCAGAAATAGGATTGGGGAGATGGGGGAACCCTGGGGAACCCCCGCGTCGCAATACTGTAGGATAAAGGGCTTCCCCCCTTTATCCCTTCTTGCCTCACTTCCTAGTTTAGAGATGATGAACAAGAACAGACACGACGAGAATTTACTTTGGTTACGAATGCATGCATTGAACTTTATTTGCTTACCCTGCTTGTCCCAACACTGGGTTATTCCATCACTTTACTGAATCTCAATGCGAAGACTCCGAGATCTTTAGAGACTTCGTAACTCGTTGGCGGCTGGCCGAGACTCTTGGCGGCCGAAATGATAAATTTTCGTTGGCCAAGTTTCTTCATTGATTGGGATGTAGAATCGTTGATTATACGTCGGTCGGGATCTACGTCGATAGTTGGGATTTACGTCCGCCGACATCTCGTCATCCGGGATCTTCTTCGTCGATGCAAGTCTTCGTCAGTCAAAGCCTTCCACTATCAGGACCCTGATCAACTGAATAATTTATGATTGGCCGGCTCCACCTTCAGCCAAGACTTGACATGTTTGACAATGGTTGCAATTCCGGCCGGTGGCATTACGGGCAAGAAGAGCGAAAAGCAGGGCCCTAAGCCAGATCTGCTCGATCGCGGTGTGGGCCATCCGCTATGAGAGGTACCTAATGTACCATCGAGGTAGAAGAGACTATTCCCAAAGCGGATATCACCTTGCGCCTGAGTACTTGTTTCCTACACATCGTGCATATGACGACATGGACCTGCCTTCGTCGGTTTCCAACTTGAAGCTCGGTCGTCGAACGCCAAAGTTCGCTCCTGAATCATTTCCCGGCCTGTTGCTTTCTTTTCAGAACTTGTCTCTAGCATCTTTTTGCAAAGTCTCATTGGCTTCGAGTGAAACAAAGTTTCCCACACTCTGTCACCTGTGTTGAGTCTTGCAGATTTAGGATCCAACACCACCACCATGGCCGAATCCTCTCAGGAAAAGAAGTCAGTCACGCATCGCGCCGTCGGATCGATCAACGAGAGGGCTCAGGGAATTATGTAAGCCCTTGTCTTCGAAGCTACCACTCCAGCGCTATGCGCTAAGTTTCGCGCAGCAAGCAGGATCTGGGCAAAGCCAAAGGTGTAGCGTATGACGCCCTCAAGAGCAGGGCCTACTTGTATCCGATAAAGGTGAGGTATATTTCGCGTGCTTCTCTCGCCGTATTTGTCTCGCCAGCCGCTCTTCACAAAACAAATTCCAGCTAACAGCCGTAAATGGCAGGGTATTCTCTTCTTCCTGTCTCACGGGTCACTATGGAAGCCCTTCACTTCGAAATTAGGACAACTACTGTCGGTGTCTGCTGTTGTTGTAGGGAGCATGTTCGCCTTTACCTACCTTCCCCAACTCGCGGTTCTTGTTTTTACCAGCGGCCCCTTTGCCGCCGTTTCAACCGTGTTCCTCGTTCTCAACGAAAGCTCCACCATTATCAACATAATATCGAGAAACTGGATATTGCAACAGGCCATACTAGATACATTTGATGCAACTCTCATCTCCAGAAACTCTACAAACCTTGTTCGCGGAGGCCGTGAGGTCAAATCTGGCAGCGATCCAATTTCAAGACTCGGCAAAACGCTCAAGAGCCCTTTTGCCAAATTCAGCCCCACGGCCTTGATAAGATACGTCATGTACTTGCCTCTCAACTTTGTTCCCGTTGTTGGGACAGCTGCATTCTTATTTCTTCAGGGTATTTACAGACTTCTTCACAAGACTCCTTGAAGTTACTTGGCATCTGACTGCTATAACAGCTCGTAACAGGGGACAGATGGTACACGGACGGGTAAGCTAGTGACCTAGTCTTTGGGCACATATCCAGTTTTCCGTCTTTGAAACTAATTGGAGCCTGTTCAGTACTTCCAGCTCAAGGAATGGTCTGCTTCTCAGAAACAAGAATGGCTGGACAAGCATACCGGGGCTTATACAGCGTGAGTCTTTCATCATCGTCCCATCGAAACCCGGTCGCGACGCGATGAGAATTTGCTCATGTCATTTCTACTCAGCTAACTCTTTGAATCAAAAGGTTTGGTATGGTCGCGACGCTATTGGAAATGATTCCTATCGCTAATATCTTTTTTACTTACACGAACACTGGTAAGACACGCTTCCTGACTGTGCTGCCCGTCTTCTTCGTCTGACCTCTTACAGTTGGAGCTGCGCTGTGGGCCGCAGATATTGAAGCGCTCAATACAAATATGACCGATGAAACCGCACCCTCACTGCGACAAGCTGCTAAGAAGGTTGAGTAGGCGGAATTCCAATTAAGACAAGCGCAAGAATCCGTGGGCTCGTTTGAACTAGGTACATGTTCTTTCTTTCTTTTGGGTCCACAAGAGATGTTACGCAATTGACGTTGCCGTGACAGACGAGCTCGTCCAAATAAGCGAGGCTTAAGCCACTGATTCCTGCATCATATATCTTGTACTACAATGGTGGCAGAATCCGGATATGAGACTGGTTAATTTGACCAATTTCAGCCTGAAATGGTATTGCCGCAATCTATCTAGACGTGCCACAGGTAGAATCTGATTTCTCAAGGTCTTGGCCACTTCGTGTTGATGATGGTGTCTGTCTCAGTTACTGGCCAAGAAAGAAAAAGACGTCTGTCTTTGGCTTGTGCCAAGTCTTCAGGCTGCATGTTTCGTTGGAATGTCCAGAACAGGCCTTCAAGTTTCTGATCTTCCACATTTCCTCTGTGGTGTATTATGATGACTGTCACTTGATGTTTGTTGTGTCTCAGTAGCCCCCCGAGCACCCCTGACAGGAGACAGCGCCATCGTGAAACATGAGAGGCGAGCTGCGGCAGTGTATCGCGACGAGAACCGTGTGTAGCTACTCCATTCGCTTGTGTATCCTTCAACGCAGCCTGCACGGGCTGTTTGCGCAACAGCGACAATCACGCTCTGTGGATCGTTACTCCGCGTTCTGCAAAGATACGTCCGATTGTAAGATTCTGCAATACGATGCAGCTCGGAGAGTCGGAGTTCGACATCATCCTGAGTCGATCGCTTGTGCTGCGTGCGGTCTTTCAATAGTTCCTGAGTTTCAGGATGAACGATATGAGCCATTACAATTTGCATGTCAGGTCAAAGCCGCGAGAGACCAGCCACATTCTTACCTGGGAGTAATACAGCTTCCAAATGTGAACGCCCGTTGGACGGAAGGCTTGTCCCGACTCCTGCGGTGTTGCCGTACCAAATAGTGCGATCCTTTGAAGCTCTCCCAAGTACTCGTCAGTCAGATTTGATGAGACGCGTCATGGCGACAAGCCGAGCTCCTATCGGTTTGCTTTGTATGCAAATTAGGATGGCACTGTGTTATTCTCTTTGTGTTACTCTAAAATGGTCGTAAACACGCTTAAGGATCGAGGAGTGTGCTCGAGAAGGCTTGTGCAATGCCCGTCGGACAGTATCATGTCATGTCTGGCCCTGATTCTTGGAGGAATCAAGACTCTGTCGAGAGGCTTACGTCTTAACCCCAGCCGTTGCTGTCGAAGGATGCTGTGCTTTCTTCCTTCCGCCCATGAGCCATGTTGTGGCCGAGCTGGTATCGCTCCATCCTCGTGGCTCCTGCCTCTTGTAAAACCACCGCACACGATATTCGCGTCGAGCTGACAGTTGGCAGCTGACAACTGAGACGGACTATGCGCTTCCTGATGTTGTAATCTTGCGTGTCGGTATATTTCTGCGCCTTGGACGTGCCACCTTTCTTCTAGTTATCAACCCCGTCTTTCTCCCTCTCCTCCTCATCTTCCTCCTCACTTTACTCACCACCCGCCGCCATCTTCATCGGCGCTCCTATAAGTTTTCTGGTAGTCGTCTGCCGCGACGTTTTGGAGATCGCCTCATTGCCATTCATTCTTTTGTGTTCCTGAGCATTATCCCTTCGTTAGACAATTAGTCCTCCCCTCGAGCTGGTCACACCAACGTACTCTCATTGCCTCACCCCTATTTTTGAAATAACTCTTGGGTACCTGCTCGAGTATCCTCTCCGTCTCAAGATACCTAGATCAGACAAAGCAAATCATCCAATCCCTGCATTCGTTTCCTCCCAGTCCTCAAGAGACCGGCAAGATGATTTTGCCTAGCTTGCCAGTTGGTTTTGTATCAACTCTCACCTTGGGATCTCTCCTATCCTGTATAGAGGCATCCCGTGGGACTTTGAAGGATGATGTCGTCGATTTGGGCCCAGTTGCCCAGCTCTCTCATGTTGCCCGCGAGACACCGCCTGAGTACAATGCGCCTAGCTACGGTTATGATGATCCTCCACCCTACCAGTACGCAACCTCGACTTTGGCCAGTGACTCAATTAGTTTGACGTGTGAGTGGCCCGTGATAGATGATTCTGTGATTTCCGTTGGCCGTGCTGACGCTTTTTAGCGACGGATTCTTTGCCGAACACAGTCATTGATACCACCACTGTGACGACGAATGGCGAATCTTCGTATTATTCCGACACAACAACTTCTGTCATCGTGTCCCAAAATACGGATGGTCCAGCATTTCCATCCTCCAGAACGTGGGTAGAGAGCTCAGTGTTGGGCATCACGGGAGCTTCAACGAGTGCAATTTCCGAGACCACGACATTTTCGAGTGTCAGCACATTTTCGATGACCTCGGAGTCTACAACTAGCACCCTACTCACGCCAAGTCTTCCGATGTCGTCGGGAATTGCGTCAAGCAGTAGCAGCATTATCGGCACTTCAATATCATCACCATATGCAAACAACACATGGACGACAACCATGATTGGAAACCCGGAAACATCGACTACCGAATTTGTGCCGTCTTCCAGATTGACTTTTGAGAGTTCGCAGTTGCCCGTCACTGCAAGTGTGAGCTCGTGGTTCAATTATAGCTCATCATCTACCACCTGGAGCAGTGCTACTACAGAACCTGGAACTGCAACAAATCCCGTGGCATCGAGCTTGAAGCCATCATCAAATCCGCCCTCTTTGACGTGGCCACCGGTGTTCAACACTACAATGCCGGCTTCGGCTTCGGCTTCCCCTTCGGTTTCGGCCCCTGTAATTGCAAACTCTACCCTTTCACCGTCTGCAATTCAAACAAATACGACGTCTAGCAATCAAACGGCCATATGGCCCACAAGTTATGGTCAGACAAGCACCAGCTCACAAAGCTTGAGCTCGACAAGGTCATCGTATGCTCTCTCTCAAACAATTTCCGACGGGAACCCGAGAACCAGAACATATTTCTCTTCTCAATGGGCCAACAGCACGTCCGTCAGTTCTCAAGACGGTACATTTTCTGGTCCTACACAGATCTTTACAAGCCATACTTCTGTGTCTTCAATTCCAACATCGCTTCCGCTATCCACCTGGTACACGACTCCCAATACATCAACCTTGGCAATTACAACTCAGGAAACCCGCACTGTCCCACTTTCCTCTAGCATCAGACGTAATACGACTTCCCAAAGTTCTCCTAGTCCTTCAATCTCAATTTCTTCCAATTCGACAGCGTCCCCATCCACAAGCTCCGGTTCCTCATGGATACAGTCCTCTGTTTTAGGCACAGGCATCACCCTGACCAGTGGAATATCAACCATGAGCGTGCCTACCCAAGGCCCTCCATGGTCGAGCAAGATTTTGTCAGTTCCCCCGTTCCAGAATTCAACGACGACATTTTTATTCTCCGGGACAGGGCCGTCCACAAGGACGTCGACAGGCAACACGACCTACCACAATCCGTGGACACCCTCTACGGTATCATTAACCACCGTAACAAGTATAGTTTGGAGCTCCAGCCAACCACAATCCAGCCAACACAATTCCACAGATAGTAGTGTCTCGGTGACTGTTGATCCCCAGACGTCGACCCAAAGTAGCCCTTATCAATCCAGTTCGGTAGCGATTTCAACAGGTTTCACGTCGGGGATCCCAATATCGCATACAGCATCCAATTCGACATACCATTGGCCCTCGACAATGAAACCGAGTACCTCTCAATTGAGCACATCAACAGATTATGAGTCCTCATCCGAGACCTTCAAATCCACCGTTACAAGCTCAATGCTCAACTCAACTTCAGTTCAGACGCTGTCTAAGCCCTCGACTTCTACCGTGCAACAATGGACAAACTCCACATTGACCCTGCAGCCAACCCTTTCTTCTAATACTTCTTCCACCTCGAACGTTGACATGACTTTGACTCTACCAACCTCGGCAACCTTGACTATTTCCTCTTACGTACCATCGTCGACCTCGTGGAGCGAGACCAGCGCTCAGCAAACCACGACTAGTCTGGTGACTTCGAGATGGTATAATAGCACCGTTGATGGTGTCCCGCACTCAACTACGAATTTGAATGGATCCACGTCGACCCAAGTGACAGCTACAACGTATTCGAGCGTCAATGCCACGTCTAGTGGTACAACAAGTCTGAACGCGACCTCGGGACGAACAGCCATGCCAAGCTCTGCGACGGAGACAAGTAGCAAGAGAACACTTTGGCCGTCAGTCACCCTGTCGACAGACAAGACGCATGATCAAACACCGTCATCTCAGCCTGTGAGCACGCAGACAAGGTCTGAAGCCACAAGTACACATTCCCTGAGTAGTTCGTTCACGCTTACTACAATTGGAAGCAGCGCACCAGTCAGCACGTCGACAACTTCGAGCAGGTGTGCGCGGCGGAGAAAGACAAAGTCCTTGGAGACGCGATCGCGTACAGCCGTTGGTATGTTTTGACTTTTGGCGAATTTTGTGCCCCAGCACAATGCAAGTGACATGATGAACTGACGTGCATAGAAACTGAACCTGTACCCACCACACTGAAAACGTTGGCGTCTACGGAGAAGGGTACCTCGGAGCGGCAGGCTTCAGGTATTCCCTCTTCTACTACAGTGACTGAGCCCCAATCAACGCCGGACTTACCCAAGAATGCTAATTTCCCGTGGGGTGGGGATTCGCCCATTCATCGACATCAAAGCATCGGCCAACTCGGCGCTGGGGTACCAAAGGAAAGACTTTGGAAAAGATGGACAAGAAAGGTGAAAGATACGATGGAGTTTATGCGACTCTAGAGCAAACAGATTGTGGGAATGTTGACCTTTGATGGTTGAAGTTGTAATACATTGCCGCGGGGCTAGGCACTTGCCGCCAACATTGTACAAATTGCGAAGACAGTCGAGTGTAGATTGACAGTAGATTGTGTTTTTGCGATGCAAAAAACATTAGGAGTGGATTATTTACACAGTTGGTTATTTTCATGTTCTTTTTTCCCCGCTTTGTTGACTAATTCGATAGCAGAATAATCATGCATGTCTCTATGTGGCTGATGTGCGCTATGGCATACCATGGGCATTTGGACGCGAATCGTGATGATGTGGTAGATATCTAGTCCGAGTCTATTGGTGAGCACGAGGACGCAACGGGCGTAGGCATGGTGGCGGAAAACAGAGTACATACATATGTAGGAGGTACCTATTCTATGTACATATGTTGCCAGATCGGGATAGGGAAGGGAATAGTGGTGGAGAGCTATAGCCTATGAGCCAAAAGCCTCTCGTGCGATGCCGGACAATCAAGGGTGAACGCACGTCTGGTTGGTCCAGCACAGGGCTTGGTGACCCACAGAACTCTGGCCACCATCAGTACCTAGGTACCTGGTGGAACCTTCTGGTCCACCGGATCGTATGCCAACCAAGAAGAGACACTGACGTCCGACAACGAAGATGCAACCCGACTAAACAATACGGAGTATGTACATAGCGCCCAAAGATCCTGTATGTACACATGTACCTACATTAGGTACTGCCTCAGGTACCCAGTGTACTTCGTACGCAGTGTACTGTAGTCACCTGCACTGGAAGCGGCGCGTCATTGATGCCAACGGGCCTTTTTTCCCATTTCCTTCAGGCTTCATCCCTCGCTAGCGTCATCGGCCGCTCGAGTATCAGGCCATTGGCATTGACTTGTTGTGCCTTTCCCATTAGGTATGGAAAGCGGACAACGCAAGTACGATAACGTGCGTGCATGCTGCAGCACTGTGTGTAGTTTGTAATACGGCGAGTTGACAAATCGAGTCCAAGACCTAGGACGGTTCAAGGATCAAGTCATTGCCCTCTAGGTACATGTTTGTAGCCGCGTCCAAGTCATTGGATGTTACATTCCTACAGTGTGCATCACAGGGGGCTGTCTTGCTGCGTCCCCGTATTCGGGAGAGGCGAGTGCCGCGGAGGGCCGAACGGACTCCGAATTGAAGTGAGTGACGCAACCAACGGTCGGCACGAAGGGGTCAAGGTTTCGATTTTATGGGCTCGGCTTGGCTTTGCCGTTGTCGATTCAGAAGGGGAAAAACGCCACGCACTTTTAGGTTCATACCCGCACACTTCGGCTCTTCATCTAACTATTCCTTCTTCTTTATCCTTCTCGCCTTCAGTTTTTCTTGTCCCGCCTTGTTCCCCGCACCTCTGTTTTGTGCCACGGGATTGTGCTTCGTTGTCGTCTATTGAATTACGAAATAAAAATAGCAACAATTCCAACAGCATACTTACGATTTCTGGTCGAGAATCGCTTGCTCTTTGTTGAGAATTTCTGGCTCCAAATTGGTTGGGAAAACGGTCCCCCATTATGCAGTTGGCACTGTTTGGTCTTGCGGCCACGGCGGCTGCGCTGGTGATTTTGCCGGAACTCTCGGATCCGGATGAGAGTATGTTTCGGACGCTGCCGCATGTGGATAAGGTGTCGTCGCGGCCGATTTTTGAGGATGCACATGTTGTTAGTGTGCCGTGTGCGCAGTGCGACGGGGCAAACAGCAATCTACAACTGGGATTCCGGGTTGTCGACGGGACGAGGCTGTTGGTGAATGGGTTGGAGCTATACCCACGTGCGGAGAGGGCGATGGCGAGCAAGGTGAATTCGCAGAGGCTGGGATACAGTTTGGCGGTCGTTCGACAATCCGTGGGGGCCGGAGCGGAGGGATCCAAGATGCAATTGCTGGATGTGGAACTGAGGGTGTTGGAGGTGGGGGATCGGTTTGTGGAGGGGGTGCCGGCCGTGAATGTGAAGCTGTTTAGGGGCCCGAATGAGGAGATGAAGATTGCGGATGTGGCAGTTGCGGCGTCCAGGTTTTCGGGATGTCATTCCATGGCGTGCCGTGCCAAAGAGGGAATGGCGGATGCGTGGAGGGCGCTGAAGGGAGTGAGGCCGTTGAGGGGTTGTCACGGACGTGGACGTGGACGTGGACAGCATCACAGCCAGACTTCTACGCTGTTGCAAAGCGGTAGTGGTGATCGTCGTCCACAGATCCATGAGCAAGAATGGCGGCCGCTGCTCACTCACATTGCCGCGCAGATTCTCCTACCGGTTCTCATGGGCATGACTGCTGGCGTTGGTGTTGCACTGTACGTTGTGGGCTCAAAATATTCTCTTTGCATCTTCATGAATACTACGAACCATTGGCTAACATCTTGACAGGCTCGCCATGGCTGTATGCAGCCTCTTTTATCGCCTCACGGCCTCTGTTCGAGGCAAGCGCACGAAGGCCATCGCGAATGAGGAAGCTACTGCCTTTGAGAAGGCTCGATTGATGGACGCGACCGAGTTACCACCACAGTACGAGGATGGCAAAGCTTGAGTCGATGGCGCTGGGCAGGAAGCAACATCGCCTCGATAACCGAAAATCGTGAAAGAAAACGAGAACAAACAATACAAAAAAGCAAGAAAATACGAAATTGACCAAAGGGAGGAAAGATGCGAATGATGAACTAACCACAGCATCATGACCTTCAGCCTTTCTTTAACTAGCCAGAATTGGTGGCGCGTCAGGACTTTGCGCAAGCAACTAGCACGCATCGCGTTCGCTCCTTTGGCAAGCCACATGTATCTATCTGCTGCTTTCACCATGGACTCGAGCCATTTCATATTCTTTTGTTCTCGCGCATATACCCAATCCGACGCTCCTTCTACTCATACCTACTTGATGTATATGCGTGATCTTGAGATTTGTGCTTATACGGCCTTCTGATGATGCAGCGCTCTTGGCAGGTAGTATAGTCGATAGAACGTTTGGGGATTACGTATGATGGTGGCAAGAGAGCTAATAATCCGAGAGACATCGTTGGTGCAAGACGACGGCTTTGGGCGGTAAGCTGTGCTGAATCCAGCCCAAGACGGGGAGAGTTCGAGATTGTAAGCTATAGCGGGCACAGCATACACCGGCATGCGAACGAAGCAAGTTGGATTGCCCGATACATATTTATGTATTAGCATGGATCGGACCGTTGGACATTCGGTGCGGGGGAGGGGGTCGAAAAGACACGCAAAGGCCTGACAATCATTACGTACAATGAGCGAAGTGTCATGAATGGACTGGACCAGGCAGTGAATGCAACAAAAGCACAACATGCTATGATGCTACGTTGGACGAGAGAATGAGACGAAAACACAAGGCCGCCAAACCAACCAGTTGTTCTTGAGTCCGTGACGGGAGCATCCCGTCACTCTGTAAGATGACTGAGTGTCGCGTGTGCAACGCCGAGTGCGGTGTTTTCGTCAGCCGCGATGGCACCTTCCCCCAGAACATCTTTCGTAGGTAGGTAGGTAGACTCGTTCCTGCCCCTGTCCGCCACATTCAGCCTGAATATGTTTTTCTGGCACTCCTCTGCATCGAACTCCGTTGGGCCTTCACGTACTCCACTGTGCCATCCCGAGTCGCGACAGACGAGCTTGCTTCCTCTGCTTCTTTCAGTCGTCGCCCCCACGAAGATCCGTCTGCATCATCAACGTTGACTTGTGTTGTTGCAGATCCGTCAGGGGTTCCTTTACCCAATCGCCTCGCCATTGACGCGAACCATTGGCGCACTCTACCGATCTGCTTGCCTTCTCGCCAGCTGTACGAGGGGGTTGGTGCCGCTTTGCCATTGTCGCACGACGCAAACGGACGGTAGTCTATCACGCAAGTGGGGATTCACCGTGAAGCAAGAAGAAGAAGCTTCCAGTTTCATCTTCAGCTTTTCCCTCTCTCTCAGCGCGAGTCATCTCACATTGGAAGCCACGAACCCGAATTGGGCTCGTCTCGCCCCGCTCCCACCATAGTGTCCGTCACGAATTCACTTCTTTACACTTCAACAACGCCTTCACCGTTCGCCCGGCATGTGGAAGGCGCCATCTCCAATTGAGGCCCCGCAGTCGCCGCTCGGCGCAGACGTCGCTGTAGGCTCCACGTTGAACTCCAGAACCAAGAATCCGGGTCGACGGTTCGGGCAGGTCATTAAGCTCAAGAAAGGGTGTGTGGAGGAGTACAAAAAATGCCATGCCAGCATATGGCCCGAGGTCGCCAAGCAGATCAAGGACTGTGGCATTGTAGATTGTGAGTGGCGTTGAAGTTGTTTCTGGCCGAGAAGCCCCCCGCCCCCGCGTTGCTAGCGTGTCGACGAAACAAAGAACAAAGACACACCTTCCTTTTTCCTTTTCTATTCCTTCCTTTTTCGGATCTGTGATCCGTTGCGCGTGGCACAGCTCATGGTAGCAACCGAGATGTCCGCCATTTGTTTGATGGCAGCTTTGCATCTATGCAATGAAGACCATGCAAAACGTCATGCCCGCCGCATAATCTTTGTATCCTTCAGCTCCCGCTTGCTCGACCCATTCTAATTCTGTTGCACAGATAGCATATATTATGACGACAATACGTGCCTTCTCTTTGGATCCTACAAGTATATTGGGTATGACTATGCCGGTGATATGGAACGCATGGCCGACAATTCCAAAGTCCGGGAGTGGTGGAAGATGACAGATAGCTATCAGGAGAGCCTTGTCCCTGGAGCTGTGAGCTCTGAGTCCGTTACGCCAAGTTGGTGGAAGCCAATGGAGGAAGTCTTTTACCAGGCCTGACCCCTGCCTGAATCGACACGATGAAGGCATGCCGAGCTCCAGCGGGAGCGCCGGCTGTCGCTGATGGCTTTTGGGCGTAACAGAACAGCTTTCACGCGCCCAACTGCGATGGATAATTGGAAAGCTGCGGACTGGTTACGATGGATTGGACGACGAGGCCGATTTTCAATACATAATTGCGGTAGCCTGGTTAGCTAATGAGTGGATGAACCCTCTGTTTTCTCTCTGCTTGACTCGGCCTGTCAAGCTTGATTCTGTGACAAACGATGACATTTGATGCAGCAAAGATCCTTTGTTTCTTCCATCGACGAAGATGGTGAGGCATCCTCGCAATCTCGGCTAGGAAACTGAAAAGAAACGTAAAGTCTAGCTCAAGCCACTAGTACACCACCAGTGACTGTGTAGCTGTCGTTTCCAACCAACACGCCCTCTCTACGTGTTCCTGTCACTCTGGTGCTCTTGGCTCCTGAATCGTCCGCAGATCCTCTTGAGCCTCAAGTGCCCATGTCAGCCCTATGAGGAATCGAAGATACACAAGTCCAAGTGCTTAGTGGCCGGGTTGCCGCACCTGCATCGCTAACATTGGTTTCTACGTCTTTAGCTCCGACGCGAGACCCAGTCAGATTTGATTTCCTACCGAGCTATTCAGCTGGTGTCGACATGGTGCTCTCCGAGTCTCACGCTTCCATCACACGAGCTAGATAACGTATACGTGAAACTCTTTCGCCACCGCCTCTGTTAACTTGCCGCTGGTGTAGTGCGTCTCAGGCGCTCGGCTTCATTGTATCAATGTACGAGAGACATGTCCGCACCCTTTTACGATGTGTTCGTCTCACTACCTCTGGCCCCTAGGGGTTCACGATCGTTTATGCCTCGCCTCGGCGGTATCAGGACTTCAGGAGGTTTATTGGGGTGTGCTTTGATGAAAGACGCAAGGTGAGCCTGTGTTGTAACTTGTTGCATGTTGTTCAAATGATTTTGCAAGAGCACAGCGGAACGACTGGCGTTGGTTCACAAGTAACGTCACGGTGTGGCTGTGGCGAGAGATATAAAAGATACTGATGCCGTCGATGAAGGTCGTAGAGCTGGGATCTAGTCCAGCAAGACAACGAGTTCTTCGTATCGAGTCATTCCTCGACCCTGCCAAGTCAGTTTTCCTCACAGCTTCTCTTTAAAATCCTCTTCCATGTCGTTCTCCATTCTCTATCTTCCTTTTTTTTTGCTGTGATTGCGATCAAGGTGCTCAACATCTATGTGGTCACTATGCTAACTCTTACTCGATGTATGCCTAGATTCACACTCTTTGTTCAGCCTCGGCTTTCAGCATATTTTGGCACATACTGATAGACGCACACTTACTTACAAGCATCAAGTCATGAAGAAATCTCTCGCAGCAAGCTGGGCCGTAGCGACAGCAAGTCTCGTCTCCGCGGCCGTCCTCCCAGCCCCTGCACCCGGAGCAGCCCTCGGCCGCAACAACGGCGACAACGACTACACATGCCGCAGCAGCACCCACCCCAACCCAGTGGTGATGCTACACGCCCTCGGCGGCAACAGAATCTTCGACCTCAGCCTTCTATCCGCCTGGCTCCGCCTCCAAGGCTTCTGCACCTTCTCCCTCACCTACGGCAACGCACCCGGCTCGCTCATCGGCGGCCTAGACCACATCAACGCCTCCGCACCCGTCATCGGCACCTTCATCAAGCAAGTTGCGCAGCGCACCGGTTCAAAGCGCGTAGACCTGGTAGGCCACTCCGAAGGCGCCCTCCAGGCACTCTACGTACCCAAATTCGTGTCCGGTGTCGCGCCCCTCGTGGACCGCATCGTGTCTGTCGCACCATCCACACACGGCACTTCCCTATCGGGACTATGGACACTGGTTCGCCTCCTGGGCCGTCGCGTCGAGGACCAGATCGAGGATGTATTAAAGAGATTTGGCTGTCGAGCCTGCGTGGATCTCGTCGTGGGGAGTGCCCTGCTGAAGCATCTAGCGGAGGGACCGATTTTGCAGCCGAATACTACGGTGACGGTGATTGCGTCGCGCAAGGACGTGTTTGTGACGCCGCCTGCGTCGGCATTCGTGCGGGAAAAGGGGGTGCGGAATTTGTTTGTGCAGGATGTGTGTCCGACGGATGAGGTTGGGCATTTCGGGATGGCGGTTGCGCCGAATGTGTGGCGTTTGGTGCGGAATGCGCTCGAGGGGGTTACTCAAGGGAATTTCACGTGTATTGGGGGGATTCCGTTGCTTGATGCTGGGAAGTTGGGCGGGGATGCGGCGGAGGATGAGGCGGCGGAGATTACGGCGCTGGATGAGGTGACGGGTTCTTCGGGACTTTGATGGGATGATTGATAGGTGTGCGGCGTGCCGGATGGGTATGGGTCATGGGGATGGATCATGGGAGAGGTCGAAACAGGAATTGGGTTCAATGTCGCTTGGTTGACGATGCTTGTTCATCATCTCCGTTCTCTCCTGTCATAGGGCTGCCTTTCAGAAGTAGACCCTTTTGAATTTGCATCTTTTAGTCAACTTGTTTCACACTGAGGTTGCTCTTCACTCTTTACAATCGTTGGAAGCATTCAGGACAGTATGTATGTGCACTATGCATGACAAGTCTGTTGGCGCGACATGGACTTCTGCCCACCCTGGACGCAGATTCGGGATGATGACCTGCTGCAGGGAATCATGCAAGGGGAAGGGGATTGTATCTTGTAAGTGAAGGCCATGTAAAGCAAATCTCGACAACTGGAAGAGAATTGGACGTGTTTCAAGCCCCGCGCATCTCTGTACGGCATGGGGTTCGGGGCTTGAAGCCATTGATGCGCCTCCATTGCTCTTATAAGTTATGTATACCGATAACTACGCCGATACGGATAGAAGTTAGTACCATCGCAAAATGAATCCAGAAGGCGCAAACGCGACGAGAGGCCACCTGTGTGCAGCAGCACCCTGCAGGGTTATAGGTTCAGACTCCACGCACGCATGTGTCAGGCTGATGCAACGCTGTCTTTCTCCTGATGCTGATCTGGGACTGGCAGGTGAGCACTGGGAGGGACGGGACACGGCCATCACTGGCGCCCGGAATCACATTCGTTCAACTATGTACATCATGGGTTGAATGATAAGAGGGTCTCCAAGGACAGATTGATGAGGTACCAAAGTACAGTGTTTTTGGATTGGCGCCGTAGTGCCTTGCTTTGCCACATTGAATGCATGCTCGTCATGATTGATCAGAGTCGCGATTCATTACTCGGGGCTGCGAGGCAAGTGGACGTTTACATTTCCTCCTTGTGCATATTTTATTTCTTCTTATTCGTGCGATTCTCTAGGAAGGAAAGGAATCAATCCGACTGCCGTAGGATGTACATACATATACTCCATGAGCACCATATTCCGGGCCCCCCACGCCGCCAAGACGGCATCGTGGTCCATTGGGATCGGCAATCGAGTCAGACAGAGTTGAGGCGACGGAGCTTTCCGGGGAGAAGATCGATAGCATGGACCTGCTATCGGCAAGGAATGACATGTCATCGGATGAGAAATTCCTCCCCTCAACGAACGCTACTGGGATGGATGACGTGGCTCGGCCTCAGAATCGAAATGATAAACAAATTGTAGAAAAGTTTGGACAAGACATACTTGTTGTGCGTTTTGACAGCAACGCGACGCCGCACGCGATACCGACCGACGCCCAAGGCTCCTGGCGTGCGGCTCCGTAAGGACTCGAGAGACATGATGCCATCATGCAGGGAGATGGGTACCCTGCGCCCCGACGAAGCGGTACGAAACGAAATGGGGATGGACGCGCTGCATGAGACAATTCGAGGTGCATAATGTACGGAGTTTGCATGAACTTTGCGCACATGTGAGTACGTACATATGTTAGGTACCTGCTTTCACCACGTTACCTCGGCACTAGGTACGTACATCAGTACCCACCTAGAGGTAGTTACCAATTGCTGCGCGAATGATGCCGCTCCTGTGGTATTAGTATTAGTGCTAGAGACCCTAGACTAGTACTCTACGTCGTGGAGAAGTGTTGCTTTACAATCATGCGTAGTTAGAGGCGGCATTTGAGCAGCTCTTCTTTTGACCTTTTCAACGCCTCTGGTTCAATGCCCTGCTTCGTTGGATACCTATTGGGTATGGGCCATGGGCACATGACTCACATGTACCGCAACTCCGCAAGGCTGGAGTTGACGTACGTGGTGCATATCCTCCGTCATCAGGCAGCAATGTGACGGGCTGTGAGATTGGTTGTTCCTCTCCATGACTCTCCCGACCTAGGTACATGTTTACTATCTCCGTAGGGGGATGGATGCAACAGTCTGCCTGCATCAGTGCATCCGTGTGATCAACCTAATATGTATGTACATAAGTTGACAACGTGAACACTCAAGAAACCCTCCAGAGTCCATCTGCAAGAATACATAGCATCGACTTTGCACGATGAAGGCGGACTGACCATCCGCTGAACATGCGGTGGTGACTCGAGTGCAATCGCAGCATGTACCATCGGCAGGGTATCCACGTGTAACAAGTCACACTGGACTGGCACAGGAGCTCAATCGGCTGCCACCTGGTGGCCTGGTCTTTGCAGAATGCCTTCCATGTAACATGATGTGTATGATATAGTTCAACACTAATTTATTCCCATGCAAGTTGCCAGACAACAATTTCCCCGTAGACTGTAGTTGATGCTAGGTATTTCACAGTCTTATGCTTATCTCGATACGCGAAGTCCTCCAACATCATCGCCACCACGTGCGCGCTGATTACAAATGCAAAGGCCAAGGTTTACCGGACAAGTTTCAGGAAATTCATCTTGCAAGGATAAAAACGCCTAGAGCCAGGGCTATCGTCACGTTTTCCGTGCGACTTATATAGATGAGATGTTGTGTAGCTCCGTATGTACTCCATAGGACCCCGCAGGATATGAAATTAGAGAGCTTTGTGAATGGGTTTCTCTGCTTCCAACATGGCCATGTACAACACAGAGTCAAGACTCCATGCGACTTCGCGGCGCGTCTTATGCACATACTAGCACGACTCCAGCCTTGCGCCGCTCTGTGTTCGCATGTTTCAAGCACGCGCCCGTCTTGGCAAGTTGGTCGACTGGGACAAGAGGCATAGATCACTTCAGTCTCGACAGCATCTTTTTTATGAATACAAGTGCTGCATCGGGGCAAGTGCTCAGAGTTATTCGATCGGTAGAGCGAGGCCCCATGGCCAACACTCGGTAGGTAAGGCCCAAGGGCCAAGGGAGGAGAGGGAAGAAGGAAGGGAGGGGAAGGGACGAGAAACAAGCGTGCAAAGAAAGAACATCGAGAGAGACAAAACAGAGACAATAGTCAAAGGTACCTAGCATGACAGTACGGAGCACCTTGGCATGAAATTTTATTTTTGCCGCATACAGAGTACGAATAAGCCAGACAGGAGGACATTTGGGCCGTTTCAAAAGCCACCACCGCTAGTTGAGACGAATTACAAACCTGCACCTCTGTGGATACATATACATACCTTTGCGACCTTGCACCTGACCGCCAGAAGTTCGAATATCTCGACTTGAGCCGTCGTCGTTTTAATCGTCGCTTGTTCTTCTTCTTTTTCTTCTTCTCTCCCTTGGTCTTTTTTTTTCTTTTTCCTTTTTTCTCTTTTTCTATGTGGTCTTCTCAAAGACTCCAGCCGAGGGTTGGAACGGCAAGGGCTAGAAGAATGCAGAAAAGCACGAGAATGCACATCTGTACGCCAACGATTCTTAGTCGTTGTGCCTTGTTTTATGGAGACAATCTGATGCAGGAACATGGCGCTAGTGTTTCCAGTTGACAGAAATCTGTGTCTACGACTGCAAGGGTGGGCCCAAACGCGCCAGATGATTGGCCAGTATGAGACACCCCTGCTCGCACCAGGAGTCAACAGCGGAGCAAACGGTCAACGGATCTGCACTTGCGCATTCGGGAAGGCACGCTACGGAGTACATAGGTAGGTACCTACAATGTATAAATGGATGTATGTACCTATGTACGGAGTAGGTAGATATGTACGACTTAACCAACCCCCGATGGCTATGCATCATGAATCAGAATGATCCGGATAATGGCCCCAAGGGCCCAGAGTCCCAGGCCAGAGAAATGATGGAAAGCAGTGGTCCGACTCAAGAACCGCATTGTCGCATGGCTCAAGTTCCGCTCAGATTCCATGATGGGGACGTGTCACGTTGGGCCTTGGATCGCGCTGGAGCATTCGTGCATCGCGGCGGCATGAACCAAAGGAGCTTCCGATCGGGAACTTGCTGCTTCGCTGTGAAAGGGGAAGAGAACTTGAGAAGGTGTCCGGGGGTGCGGCATACCGTAACCACGACTTACTCCTGCCGCATATTTGAGCGGGGAGGGAAGGGGAAGAATTGTGGTGCTGCCGCCATCCAGACGGGAAAACAGGCTGTAGGCTAGTTGACTTGTCCGTCATAGAGAGGCAATTATCGTGGCACGGAATTGTCATGCTTCTCGACCTTTTCGCCATTCCTTCTTTCACTTGTCGTAGGCCCCTCTTCCAAAGCTCCCGAGTCCCCATTCTCGACTTAACCTTCGCCTTTTCCCACTTTCTCACCGCGTGATGCGCAGACTGCGTCGTGACTTCCCTCTTTGCACGACCTTGTACGGAGTACATTCGTTTCGACTGCCTCGTTGGCGACTTTTGCTCAATCCAGCATCCTGTGGATGTACGACCTCGCACGTCCTCCCATTACTCTTCACCAATCCCATTCTTCTGTGAACTGTTGCCGGCAAACCGTTGTCCAGCCTTTGTCTTGGGAGGCAATTCAGCTCAAGCTGCAGTTGCGTCAGCAGCACCCGAACAGTAGGTCCACGGCACAAGTACAGACAACACCTACACTGATTCTTGGATTTGCCCGTGAGTCGTCCCAGATGTCGAAACGGTTTCACGCGCAGACCGCGTTCGATCCTGACAACGACGCATCTGCATAAGACTCTCATCTCTCGCTGTAGAAAACCGGGCACACTTTTCTATTTCCCGCAGCCCTTGGAATTTCGTCCGATGCTAATTTCGGCTCCTTCTGCTATAGCTGGGCCTCCAACTTTACCCATCGCTGCCAACAGGACATCCGAAACACGAATCGACCAGGGGCTCGTAGTGCTCCGGACTGGCCTGCGCGATACAGAAAGCCCGGCCTTTCCCCGTGGTCTAGTCATTCACGAATGATCCGATTGATCGTGCCCGTTCTTTTTGGGACTCTTAATTGTTCTTGACCTGTGCCGACACATCTCGATTACTCGTTCTCAGCTTGCTGGCAACGCTTGACTTCTCCTTCACCCACGCGCTCTCAGCAACTGCTTCCTGGCACTCTTTGACGCAGCGACGTCTCTTTCTTGTATGTGGCCTGGCCCATGAATTCATCGTTTTGACCACTTCCTGTATCATGCCATTTCCAGCCTCGTTCTTTTTGCTCTTGAGCATGACCGTGGTAGAAAAGAGTCACAGAAATCGACGTTGTTCTCGATTTCATATTTGCTACACCGCTGAAGAGTCATTGCAACGAACAAAACTGACTTACTGTTCTACTAGATTGAAACCTGTTTATTATAGGATTTCCTTGTCGTTCTTTACTTTCTCTACGCTCCTTTCAGGTCTACGATTATTTCCACGCATTTCGAACGCCTGGCTAGCGCCAACGACCAAGCAAGCAGCACGTTCAATCATTTCTTTCACGACATCTTCTCTTCTCGGTGTTTGTCGATATACGAACCATTTCTGTTTATTCTATTCGTCCAGTGTCTTGATGCGACATAAGATTAATTTTGAACAAAGTTACTTTCTATTCGCTTTGCGATAGCTCATCGCAGATTCTTTGAAGCAAGATTGACGCAACTTGACGACGACGTCATTTTATCGCCCGAATCTTACACATTTATCACGTTAGCAGTCAAAGACTTGCACTCGTTCCATTCATATACACAATCTGACAATCAGGCCTTCATATAACAGCACATCAAAGTTTTCAGTCCGTGTGGGTATTGACGCACGGATCTTGTTTACGTATCCGACTTTTTCATTATCTAGGCGAGCTGATTTATAGTCCAATGAGTAAGGCATACAATGGAAACGATATGGATCCGTCCTACACCTCCCCCGGTTCCGTCAGAAGGGCGCGGGAGCAGGCTCAGGGCATGCTGTATAGAGACCCCAACCAACCGCATCGGCCGCCACCTGCAATGAACTTTAGGCCAGTTGAAACAGGACCAAGATTACGACCACTTCTCATCCAGACTGGACCTCAGCCGAGACCGAGGAAGGGTGGACCACCTCTCAGATTCGAATCAAACCCGGAGCACAGAATCTCGAGACCAAGACAGGAGCCACAATGGCCGCTCACTAGCCAGAGTGCCTCGCCCCCAGTCCATCCGGAATCAAATCGGCAGCCAAGACCTCCGGGGAGACCCCAACAGATGCCTCTTAGGCCGCCGCGTCCCAGTCCGAGCCGCATTCCGTCAATGCTGGACCAGTCCCGTCCACAACAGCCTACCCCAAACTTTGTGTCGCGACCGACTGCGCCAGATTACTCTCACGACTCTACAGCGGACAGCTACGATGTATCAATCCCGTCGGGGAGTTCAGCTCGTCAAACCACATCGACTATAGGCACAATCCCGGACGTGCAAGCGCCCGCGCCTGCTTCGGAAGGTGTATCGGCTGCAAACCAACGAAATAATGCAGCTCTGGGACCACCGCCATCCAGTCGGAGAGGAGCGTTAACATTCTATTCGAGCGCATCCTTCGTCTCCCCCATTGCAGAGGAGACATTTCGCACGAATCCTCAGGGACCCTTAGTATCTAGCGGTGCAATGCCCGATCAACCGCGCAGCGAGGCTACCCAAAGTCACAGCCCCATGTATGAAGAAGCGTTTTATGAAGAGTCGATGACAGAGAAGAGCCGAGAGTCTAATTTTGACGACTACGGCGATGAGAGCCAGTTGGTCCGAAGCGCGAGCTTTGGCAAAAAGGGAAAGCCTGCACTGGTCAATACGAAGCCATCCGGCCAAGGAGCGGCTAACGCCGGCGAGGAGACTGGTTTATCTCTGCAGACGACAATAGAGAATGATCCCTACCTCACGCAAGGGACAAGCTCATCAGAAACCATCCCGGCATCAAGAAACCTGCCGAGGCCACACGAGCAGACTACACATGGCGAATCCATTTCATCTGACGCTATTTTGAAAGCGTTTGCTGCCGCAAGCTCATCAGACGTGAAGGAATCCATCCCCCTTGCGGATGCTCCTCGCCAGGCTCGCCGTTTGTCGGCCATGAGACGCCCACCGCGCCTTGACATGGACGCCGTTCGTGCTGCAGAGGCGAGGGGCAGTCTTACCAGTCTGCCGGATCTGATACTTCGTGCCACCAGGCTCGCATCTATGATTGACAAGGGGAAGCGCCCCGCTAGTAGGCTTGATGCACTTGATGTATGGACCAGTAGTGAGAAGGGTAAGTTACATGAAGCATTTGTGACTTTATTTCCCTTCGCAAGTTTCTAACATGATGGGGTTTGGATAGATGAACGCCACAAATCTGGCTTCTCCGACATGTTGGCAGCCTTTCCTCCTCCGGTCCACACACCTCGCAACAATGTTGCCAGCCGTCTCTCCTGGCTTAGAAGCGGCGGTTGGCCGGGTGTCAAAGGTCAAGATGGACCGAGTCACTCTCGAACGCCTAGTGGCCAAATGGTGACCAAGCCAAAACGTCGGTGCTGTGGACTCCCAATCTGGGCCTTTATTCTTTTGGTGATCTTGGCGCTTTGCATCATTGCGGCTGCCGTCGTCCTCCCCCTGGAATTCTTCGTCTTTAAGAACCTCGGTAGCAGTGACGGCAACAACACAACACCACAGCCAAGCTTGAGCCAGTGCCAGCAAACATTGCCGTGTTTGAATGGGGGCCGCAGTCTTTTTGCACAGGATAAGTGCTCCTGCATTTGCACGAACGGGTTCACGGGCCCAACGTGTGGAGATGGCGGCTCCACTGGCTGTGCCATGACAGACCTTGTGTCCATGGACGGGCAGTCTCACATTCAGAATGTGACTCTTGGCCGAGCTATACCTCGATTAATTGCGGAAGCTAACCAGAATTACTCTGTGCCACTCTTTGGAACCACGATTCTGGCCAGATTCAATGCAGAAAACCTCTCATGCATTGCCCAGAACTCGTTGGTCACGTTTGATGGTCGCTCCACCAGGCTTGGTCAGCCAACCGACGAGGTGGAGGATTTGAGCGACATGCAAGCCAACGTGGTGTCAAACGCGGACTCTGAACACTTCACGCCGATTTCAGTTCTCAGTCTGACCCGGCCAGTCAGTACAGGCGGGGAAGGTCCGCAGGAAGGTGCGGGAATAGCAACACCAGCGACACCGATGAAGGCGACAACAACCAGCTCACTGGGGTGGGCGCCAGCCATCACGCCCGCTTCGCTTAACCCTTCTTTTCTCGAAAAGGAATTGCCCAAAACGCTCGTCGTTGACACCGGGCCAGCCGCAACGAAGAGATCTAATCCTACTACGCCTGCGTTTCAGGTCACGGAAGAAAAGGTCGACTTTGCTCGCGTGGCCATGCTTTACATCTTGCAGGAGGGATCTGTGGAGAAGGCCATCGCTGCGCAGGGAGAACTGCAGCAACTATTTAGCAGAGTTTCAAAGAGCAAAAGGGAACGGGGGATGGAAGTGTCGATTCTTGAAGCTTCCAATCTGGACCTGGGAAGTGGGTACAATATTAACATGGTGGACTTGACAGTCAACGTGGGGAAGGGGGCTGTAGGACGAGTAACGATCAAAGCGCGGCATGTGCAGCGGTCTTTATTAGCTTGATCAGGGAAAGAAAGACTATCTATTTGAACTTGGGCGGCTTTGCGTCATGGACTCATTGGGATGTGAATTCTCTACGTGCTTTCGCCTATTGTCTGATTTGTTCAAGTACGATTCGAGCCCAGATGTGTCGCACTGCTAGATGAAGACCCGAGTGTATAGAACTTGGGTGATTACAGACATGGCATCCAGGTCAGGTCTCCGCCCCCTGACCATTGTGCCTGACATATCATGTCATTTACATCGACTCGTCTCGTCCGCCGCATCCGCCTTGTTCATTGCCATGACCGCAGTGCCACGTCTCCCACTCATTGACGTATTGATGATATTTCATCTTTTACGGAACATGTTTTGTGGTGTTTTCAGTGTAGGTAGGCAGGCCTCTCTCTCATTTACGGGATTGCTTGGCTGGCTGGCTGCATTACATTCTAAAAACTCCGAATTTTGTATCTCCGTGTTTGATGTAGTTGCGTCCGCCTAAGGCGGCTTGGAGACCGAGGCCGAGATAGCGTCGAGTGTGTTGGGGGGGGATGATGCCGTCGTCCTGTCGGGGGAGGAGAGGATAAGTTAGTGGAGGTGTCATGAAACCAAGAGAGGGGCCAAGACAAGACAAGATATATCTGGAAGAAGAGAAACTGAACAGGTGAACAGGGGCTGAATCGAAGAAGGCAAACCATCAACAAATGGAAGGGAAAAAAAAATATTTGTAGTGAGTGTCCTAGAGAGGCAACGAGCATCCAGACCGCAGCAGCACCAAACAAAACATACCCAAAGTCTAGCCGACGAAAAGGTAGCCTCCGTCTCAGCCTCTATCCTGCCCCTCAAATCCGTCTCCGGCGCAGTCTTATTTTTCTGGTCGCCGCCCACCATGTCCATCACGGTAGCAAGCTGCTCACTGCCCATGACACCGACCCTTGCATTGGGCCACATCCACAAGAAGCGTGGCCCATATGCTCTCCCACACATGCCGTAGTTGCCCGCGCCGTACGAGCCCCCCACGACGACTGTGAACTTGGGCACCGTGGCACATGCCACCGCCGTGACGAGCTTCGCGCCGTGCTTGGCAATGCCTTCCCTCTCCGTGGCGCTTCCGACCATGAAGCCCGATATATTCTGCAGAAAGATGAGCGGGATTCCGCGCTGGGAACAGAGCTGGATGAAGTGTGCTCCCTTGAGGGCAGAGGCTGAGAAGAGGATGCCGTTGTTGGCGATGATGCCGATTTTGTGGCCGTAGATGGATGCGAAGCCCGTGACGAGGGTGGTGCCGAAGTCGTGTTTGAATTCGGAGAATTCGGAGCCGTCGACGATGCGGGCGATGACTTCGCGGATGGGGATTGGTTGGCGGAGATTGGGGCTGGCGATGCCCAGAAGTTGTTTGGGGTCGTAGAGAGGTTCGAGTGGTGGTGAGGAGGAGGAAGGAGGACAGGAGGAAGGCCAGTTGAGGTTGTTGATGGATCGTCGGGCTAGAGTAATGGCATGGGCATCATCGACGGCTAGATAGTCTGTCACGCCGGATACAGAGGAGTGCATCTCTCCGCCGCCGAGATGCTCCGCGCTGACTTGTTCGCCCGTGGCGGCCTTGACGAGGGGTGGTCCCGCGAGGAAGATGTGGCCCTGGCGTGCCACGATGATGGACTCGTCTGACATGGCGGGCACGTAGGCGCCGCCCGCGGTGCAAGGGCCCATGACGACGGCGATTTGGGGGATTCCCTGCGCGGACATGCGGGCTTGGTTGTAGAAGATGCGCCCAAAGTGGTCACGGTCGGGGAAGACGTCCGCTTGGTGGGGGAGGTTGGCGCCGCCGGAATCGACGAGGTAGATACAGCTATTTGCCCATTTTTTGGGGTTTTCCGCCTGGTCAGTACCTATTGTACGCGACATGAGACTCGTAGACAAGGGGCCAAGAGCAACGCTGCGACACTGCAAGAGTGACAAGCACGCAACGGAAAGAGAAGAAGCAGCAACGTCGGACGGAAATAGGATGGATCGAGGAGAGGAGGAGGAGCTCACGGAAGTTGATTCTCCTCCGCGACAGCCTGCGCCCGGAGATGCTTCTTCACCGTAATGGGATAATACGTCCCTCCCTTGACCGTGCTGTCATTCGCGACAATCACGCAGCGAACCCCCTCAACAACGCCCACGCCTGTGATGATTCCCCCCGCAGGGACATGCGCCTCCGGATACAGCTCATGGCCCGCCAGCGGGGACAGTTCCAGAAACGTGCTGCCAGGGTCAATGAGGGCGGCGATGCGTTCGCGCGGGAGCATCTTATTGCGCGCGAGGTGCTTCTCGCGGGCTTTGTCTGAGCCGCCGCGCTGGGCGATACGCGTAAGGTCAGCCAGTCGGTCAGTCAGGGCGGCCATTTGTGAGGCATTCTGGCGGAAGGAGTCGGAGGAGGGGTCGATGGCGGTGGGGAGGCGCGAGAGGGCGGCGGCGTGGTGTGGAGGGGTGAGGTTGGCGATGGTTCGGGGACGGGGCGACGACGACGATGTTGGTGGTGATGATGGTGAATGTGAGGGGGTTGTGCGGCGGTTCAAGATGGGGAGGAGGCGCTGGCGGAGGAACGGTTGTGAGGAGCTCGAGAGGGACATGGTGGGCCTTTGGGAGTTGTTGTGGAAGAAGCCGACGAGGGGCTCATTTGGAACTTGAACGAGAGCGTAACGGAAGTTCGTGAGACAGGTTCGTGGAATGTGTTGGTGGTTGGTGGTTGGCGGTTGACGACAATGATGCAGCTCGGGCCAATTGAGCCGAAGCCCAGACTCTGGGGTATACCGTATACCGTATACCGTATACAGAAGTAATATCTACGCCGGGGTCATGAACCGTCGCAAGCCGCATAAAGCCGGGGGTGACTGACTACCTAGATATAGTTATGCCGCGGCAAGCCAGCCTCGGCTTGCGCAAAGACGAGTCTGGTGGCGGCATGAACGAGGCCCTTTTCTTACTCCTCACATGACTAGTTTGTTCCCAGGCCATCATCTACCGACGCTGGTTCTTGGCAGATGATCGGAATCTCGGCCTCTGCTCATCTTTCCGACTTCTGCAACCTGGACAAGACAAATTGCCCACCGCTTCTCTTGGCTATCTTGGCTATACGCTGGGCAAATTCTGGCACGAACGACTTCAAACACCGACGAGGACAACGACGCGACGATTACAACGGCCAACGACAGTCACGACCATGGCCGCGGCGAGCTTAACAGGACGCTTAGCAGGCCGCCTCACAGGACGCTTGCCAGGGCGGCTCCTCGTGGGCAGGGCTGCAACGGTTGGCACACAGACGAGACTTCAGTCCTCGATCCACCCCCAAGGCTTTGAAGCATCATCTAGCGACGAACTACAAGAGCTACGTGAGCGGGTGCAGGACTTTGCGCGGCGCGAGATTCCCGAGACGGTAGCAGCACAGGCAGACAAAGACAACAGCTTCCCAGAGGGCATGTGGGAGAAGCTCGGATCGGCGGGACTACTCGGAGTGACGGTGGATGCAGAGGCGGGCGGACTGGCGATGGGATACGCGGCGCACGCGATCGTCATGGAGGAACTGTCGCGGGCGTCAGCATCAGTTGGGCTCAGCTACGCAGCGCACTCGCAGCTGTGTGTCAACCAGGTGCAGCTGCATGGCACTGCCGCGCAAAAGGCCCGGCATCTACCGGATCTGATTGCCGGCCGCTCCATCGGCGCGCTGGCCATGTCCGAGGCCGGCGCCGGGAGCGACGTTGTCAGTATGCGCACCACTGCGACTCGCGTCTCTGGCGGCTTCGTCCTGCGCGGCTCGAAGCTGTGGATCACCAACGGGCCTGAGGCGGATTTGGTCGTCCTCTACGCGAAGACGGACCCGACTGGCGGCTCCCACGGCATCACTGCCTTCCTTGTTGACACCACGACCGAGGGTTTCCGCTGCTCGCGCAAGCTCGACAAGATGGGCATGCGGGGGAGTCCGACGGGCGAGTTGGTCCTGGAAGACGTCTTTGTGCCGGATGACCAGGTGCTTGGTGCCGTGAACAAGGGCGTGCGCGTCCTCATGCACGGTCTTGACCTGGAGCGCCTCGTCCTCTCTGCTGGGCCTCTCGGCATCATGCAGGCTTGTCTCGACGTGACCCTTCCCTACGTCCATCAACGGCGCCAGTTCGGCGTGCCTATCGCCCACAATCAGCTCGTCCAGGGCCGCCTGGCTGACATGCACACTAAGCTACAGGCATCGCGAGCCTATACATATGCCACTGCTCGCCAGGTCGACGAGCAGGGCATTGTACGCACTGAGGACTGCGCCGGTGCGATTCTATATGCCGCTGAGAGGGCCACTGAGTGTGCTCTGGACTGTATCCAGCTGCTTGGTGGGATGGGCTATGTTGAGGAAATGCCCGCCTCGCGGCTGCTAAGAGAGTGGGTTTCCTTTTCCTTTGTTGCACATGTTTTCTTTTCGCCCATGTACACGCGCACAGGATCGTCATGTTTCCATTCTGACCCCTCGCTAACTCGTTTCACAGCGCGAAATTGTATGAAATCGGGGCTGGCACTTCGGAAATCAGACGTATTGTCATTGGCCGCGCTTTCAATAAGCAATACGCCTCGTCTTGAGTGTCGCGGACGGAAGAAGCTCATATTCATGAAGCGGACTAGGCAGTGTCTAACTTCTTATGCGACACACGCAGTTGCAATCGAAGCATCGTATTCATGGCGTCCGTCATGGCAGTGTCTCGCAAAGAGAACGCAAAGACATCTGAAAGGGACCTGGCGCGTCAAGTTATGTACATGTACTCGGTGGCATGCATCAAGACGATCCGAGGAGAGGGCAATGCCTAGACATTGGCGCATACATACATATCCCAAGTTTGATTTTCGTACCTACCTACCTACATAGCGTGATATTTTTGCCACTACTCCACACTTTTACCCCGACTTGTGCCCCTGTCGGAAGAGTGTTTTCCTCGGAAAGTACAATTCGTCTCAGACCAAGGTGAAAAAGTGCGGCGTCCGCGTGACTTCCCTTCCCCCCCGGATGGCCGCTCGGGTACTCCGTCGTTTCGGGCCCGGCGGAGGGCGGCGTGAGGGAGACGTACACAGAGAGGCTGCACCAGACACTGAATGTAGCACCGGGTCGTCATTTGCCTCTTTCTTTCTTTCTTTCTTTCTCTCTTCTCATACCCACCAGTTGCGCTGTTGTGCTCTTCCTTCTTTCTTCTCTTCAAGTATGTATGTACATGTACATACTCCGTACACACATAGGTCCATGTCCACGATGCTGTTGTGCTTTCCCCTTGTCTCCCCCCACAGACCCACGCTTCACCCGCGATTTTCCTCCGGGCGCTCCCAGAATCATGCAAGTGAATCCTACTCCAGAGTGCATGCATCATCTTGATCCCTGCATGTTGGATTTTGCCCAGCCCGGTGGCAGCGGGGATGCTTGGTCCTCTTCTAGATGGTAGTTCTTGTGGCGCTTCCTACCGAGCCAGACTTCATTGCTGGCTCATCTCAACATGTTGACTGCTCTGCTCATCGCGACGAGGACGACTCCGTGGGTACATCAGAAGGTTCAGGTTATGTTATGTGCCCGTGTCGGGCTCCACAAGCTGCAACAGGCTAGCCCCGCCATCGGGCACTGCGAGATTCATGGCGCCAGCGATGCTTTGCGGCTATGGGGAAAAGAAAGTGGAGACTGACTTTGGGGAAGGGGGGTGTGTGCATTTGGCTTTTGCCGAAAGCTCGAGGGGTGAAGGACGCGCCGTTGCCGCCACTTTTTGCGCCGGAACCCACAACCGTTGTGTCTTGGATGGGATGGGATATAAACCCCCCAACGGCCAGAGTCTGTCTGCCGTCGAGCGAGACCTGCCTCTCTTGGTACTTGATATCCTCCATGACTATCTAGTAACTGCATACTCATCCATTCTCTCTGATTGTAACGTGATGATCCGGTCGCTGTCTTGAATCTGTTTGTCAGCAAGAATTGGGCTCGATTTCACTCACTTATAACCCGTCCGATAACTCACACTCACACGAACGAAGAAACCCCCCGATAAATATTCAAAATCCACGAGGTTTGAGGGCAAAGAAAAGACCCCCAGTTGTCTTCTCACGCACAATCACACATTCGCACATTCACACATTCACAATGCCCGGCCGACCGAGCATCACCCCCATTCTGCGGCACGCCCTCCGACGCACCGCCCCCACGCTCCGATCCTCTCTATCCTCTCCAGCTTTCCTGGCCTCGTCCTCGTCCTCGTCCTCGTCCTCTTGCCGCGCCCTTCATAATGTGCCCCCCCGACGCGACAAACCCGGCCACTACGCCCGCACCGACTCTCACATCGAAGTCGAGCATCCCGATGAGAGAGATCTTCCTTCCAGCCAGCCCGTACACGGCACCGGCGGACAATTCGTCAAGCCTACCCTTCCGAGTTTCTCTCTGGATGGGCGCGTGGGGGTCGTGACGGGGGGAGCTCGTGGCTTGGGCCTTGTTATGGCGCAGGGGATGGTGTTTTCGGGGGCGGATGTTGCGCTCGTGGATATGAATGGTGAGTAGTGTTGCTTGCTGCCTATCGCTTTACGAACCCGATCCGATCCGGACGGAGGATTACGGATTTACGGATCCCCCCCCCTTTTTTTTTTTTTTTTTTTTTTTTTTTTTTTT
>SRPQ01000024.1:0-79117 GCA_018360075.1 Claviceps cyperi
TTCTATGTCTTCTATGTCTTCTATGTCTTCTATGTCTTCTATGTCTTCTATGTCTTCTATGTCTTCTATGTCTTCTATGTCTTCTATGCCTTCAGCACAATCTGCGCCATTTCGGCCAGCATGGTGCCGACACTATCGGCAGATGGAGTGTATGGACCGAGAGGCATCTCGGTATAATAATCTCGGTATAATAGGTACATAGTCAATTGGTTAAGTTGAGAGTGGAGTTTAGTCTGATTATGTGTCTTATACGTCCAGAGCTCTTTGCTCTGACATACGAGGGTGCATTTCTTGCACCGCCTCAAAAGTCATGATCCTCGTTAATCCTAGCCGCTTCGATAGGCCCTCCAAAAACTGATGCGACGCGCAAGTCATTTCGGATGATATTTCGCGACGAATTTATGCTTGAGCCTTGAGCTCTTGCTCTTCACCATCTATGCGGAGGATTCGAGTCACCACTTCACGAATAAGGGCGTGCGAGGGTGTGAAAGAATCCGTTCAGCGAGGAACATTGTTTCTCATAGAGAGCCGCTTGCGGTATTGATGAGGAATGACTCATGAGACGCACACGTAGCATGTAATTCGAGGAGGTTGCATGCGCACTGGACAGCTCAGATCGGAGTGACTTTCTCCTGAACGGATAGCCGTGAGAGCCAGCTCAATTTCAGCCTCGCGCTGAGCCATGCAAACGCTGTTATGGTTGAACACGATCAAGATTGGGTGATTGTTCAATGTTGGCGAAGCGCGCGTGACGGACGCGACTGATCAGTGATGGCGGATACATGGACCCAATCCCCTTGGCGGTCCGGAGACTCACTTCAGGTCACGGACAGGGGGGCAGCTCGATGAAGACAGGTGCTTGGTTTTATTGCACAGTTGGCATACTATTGATAGAAGTACCAGCAATACATGTGGCAAAGAGCTCGGTAGGTAGGTACATACATCGATCGAATTGACCGCAACAACGGTTTAATTTGGTATCGCGGCGGTCTATGTACTTATTGTCAACTCTTTGAGCGCTTTGGCGGTGGTTTCCTAGTGGCTTGCATTGATGAGTCGGTCGTAAAGAAGCCAAGAATACGAAGGGTATGCAAGCAAGCGTTACAGTAGAGACTTTTTAGTCAAGCTGAGCTCAATTCGCGAGCGACGATGATGAAATATAGAGGCTTAAGGTGAAGATTAAACATCATGGGGAATGGGGATGCATTCCGTCGCGCCTGATGGCTGGGTGGGGCCCGTGACTCTTGATTATGTAATATGTACTAGTTATGTAATAAAGTTGAGCCTCCAAAAGAAATCGGCACTTCATCCTCATCACGTGACGTGCAGATGAGAAGCCTCAGCGGCTCACACCAACAAGCCATCGCAACATCGTCCAGCTCGACGCCGACTACCACTCCGGGACCGAAACAGCTCAACCACCGCCGCCATGACCTTCTTTCTACGCACAATCGCCTCGAGCGGCTCCATCGGATGTCTCGCCGGCAAGGCCCTTCGCGCGGCCTCGCCTTCGACAAGCTGGATGCCTAGCCTCTTCGGCAGCACCTTGCTGAGCAGGCCGAGTCCGCTAGGCGCAAACCTGGTGCAGCAGCAGACGAGGAGTATGAAGGTGCAGAGCTCTGTGAAGAAGAGATGCGAGCACTGCAAGGTAAGAGAGACACCCTTCTCTTGAAGACTGTTGGCGCTGTCGAAAGGGTGTAGTTGTGCTGATGCTAGCTTTTCCCTTCTCCTCTTGGGGGGGGGTACTTCGTATGCGACGATAGGTTGTCCGACGAAAAGCTGGTAAGAGGCATAATGGATACTTGTATATCGTCTGCAAGGTCAATCCGCGGCATAAGCAGCGACAAGGCTAGAACGGGGTTTGCGAGCTGCGAGTTGCGATTCCGTACGGACGGCGAATACGTATGGGTATGTGTATACGCAGGACTGTGGAAGCGATACACAATCAGGGCTGGACATGAAGAGTAATCAAGCCGGGCCGGGCATCGAAGACGGGGTGTGAAATGCACGGCAGGCAGCATGGGCATACACTGGGGCTGGTCTGAAGAGATATACCATCGGGGTTGGACACGGAGGGATGTACACGCTGAGCAGGCTGTCGAGGAAAGCTGTATCACGATTCACGGGCGATTAACAGCATTGTACAACAGATATTCGCGATGCGATCCCTTTGCATCATTTTCGACACTTGGTAGATCTGCCGTCCTGGCGTGTCGTTTTCATACGCTTGAGTCTACCAGGATGGTCTTATTGTTTTTTTGTTTTTTTTTACGAACGCACATCCACGCCCTACAATCCGCCTATGTACCTCTCCATACTTTGCCACTGAGTCTTGCCTGTTGACAAAAGGTAGCGGATATGAGTCTATGAAAGCATTAGACCGTGTCTTCTCTCTGTGTGTGTCTTGCCCATGACTCTAAAAACTTTGAATCGGCATGTTTCGCGGGTATGCAAGATCAAGGGCAAAGCTCACTATATCTGTAACGTGTCTGTGGCTCTCGAATTCGTCTCGGGCGAAGCGCCGTGTTTCACTTTTGGTTTGTGTATCGCGAATAGACCGTGTAGCGCGGAGGATAGTCCTGTAGAGGGAGAGGACGCGGGATCGTTGGAGGAACTACATCAAGTTTAGTGGGAGTATTTCTCGTCGGACTTTGCATCCTTTGTGCAAATTTTCTTCAGAATTTTGTCATTGCCATTTTCAAGAGAACCGGCGTTGCAAGGCATTCGATATCGGCGACGGAGGGACGAAAGACGAAACCATCAGAACGTACGTGGTCGAGGCTCAATACGCCATCGAGTTTGCGACGAGTGGCATAGCCACGAGCTCTGATGAGCTGCGCGGCGTATCTCATGAGCAGCCGGCTCCCCTCCACGTGAGTGTCTCAAGAAACCAGCGCGTGTACCGCCTTTATCGGTGCTATGCGAGGTTCTTCATCAAATCGGCGCATGTGATTCACGTCTGGCAAGGCAGAAGTCGTGACATCTTGATACGGATCATCAATGCGTCAAGTCTGCAGCGGGGCGGAAGAACCTCGGGCGTGGCTGGTAGACGCAGGAACGCGCCAGTCGGTTGCATTCCGAGCACATTCTGACGCGGTTTCCCGTGCGCACTCTGTGACGCCATTTCTTGATTTTCGTGTCTGGAAAAAGGCCTCTAATAATTAAAACTGATTCGCTGTTGCTGTTTGCTGCGCAGGGGTAGATTTTTCTGCGGCGTCTTTCCAACTGTGCTTTTTCTATCCAAAATTCAACTTGCGCTTGATGATTAGCCGTACTTCTTTCTCTTGGTGGAAGGCACAACTCTGGCAATTCTCACCACAGATGAGTTGCGTCAGACATGGCCGTCGAGGCGCACACTGAGTCGCGCGGGACCATATCCAGGTCACGACGCAAACAAGAGACGCAGCCCATAGAAGAAGCCATTGCGAAGAGCGACGCGGCCTTCACCGCCGACTACCTGCCGTCGCTGTATGTTCCTCACCCCCCTCTGTCAATGCTCATCTCAAGTCCTCATACCGATACCTGCTTCCTTCCTCTCACTCTCTCTCGTGTTTGCCTGCTTTCTTCGACTGGTCGTACGTAGAAGGAACACCATATTGATCGCGTAGACCCCCGGACTGGAAGCATCCCACCTCCGAGATAGTTTATACTCTGCACCTCATCGGGGCCGCAGCACTGCAAGACGCCCATATCAGAGCATGTTTCGACCTCATTGACGAGACCAGCGGCGCCGACTACCGCGGCTCAAGCCTGGGGTGGCACCCGTCGGCCAAGATGAAGGAGATGCGGTCTCCGGAGCTGCGGTACATTCTCGTCTTGCACGACGATCAGGTGTGTGGGTTCATGTCCATGATGCCGACGTATGAGAACGGCGAGGCGGTGCTGTACTGCTACGAGATTCATCTCAAGGCGGAGCTGAAAGGGTAAGTTTGGGCTGGGCCTCTGTAGCAAGCAGTCAATTTCTACCGGCGTGGCTTGCCCTGCCTCTCAGGAGTGGCTTTATTTCATTTCATTTGGTCCCGTTTCCTCATTTTTTTTCTTAGGAGCGGCCTTGGCAAGCAGCTGATGCATTTCCTCTTCGAGGCAGGTGACCGCATCCAGTCGGTCGACAAGGTGATGCTCACCTGCTTCGTGAGCAACAAGCACGCGAGACAGTTTTATGAGCGGCTCGGCTTCGAGGTGGATGCGTGCTCGCCACGGGAGAGGAAGCTTCGCGGGGAACGAACTGTGATGCCGGATTTTATCATCATGAGCAGACGCACGGCAGGACTCGCGCAGACATCGAGCGGGAAGCGAGTACGCGATGATTTCGGTTGATGTTGGACGTCGAAGGCTGAGCGCCATGAATTGGGCGATGGACTTGAAAGTTTCAAGACTGCAGCGGCAGAGATAAGTCTTCCAGCGAGTTGGATATCGAAGTTTTGAAATGCAGCTTCCAAACCGCGTCCGACATGCACGCGTCGCCCGTGAAGCTGCATTATTATCGCATTCCTCGATAGAACCATCCATCATGCAGGTCCGAGCTGAAAGGGCCGAGTGCCCCGCCAGCAATGCATGCCTACGTGACTCCGTACATAGTTACATGTAACTACATATGTAGGAGGTAGCTAGCTGCTTACTTCCAATATCGAAGTGAGACAATACAAATATGCACGTATAGTAAGCCGTACTCACCCCTCCTTATTCCTCCCTTCTGTTCACCGTTCTTAACTTCTTCCTCCGCTGAATGTGCACCCCGTCTGCCTCATTTTGAAAACCAACCCTCAAACCGCCAGAAAACGAGAACGCCAACTCCCAACATGGATACGAAAGAACATCACGATGTTCTCCAGCAGCATCCCCCTCCGCCGCCCGTGCCTTCAAATCAGGTAGCTGTTACCGCTGAGGAGAATCGCGACCTCGATCCGCGGGGCCAAGAATGGCAGTTTGGGTTACTTAGTTGCTTTGGAGACATGAAGAGTTCTCTACTTGGCTGCTGTTTGCCATGTGTTCGTACGTGTTGTCCGAGTGATTTTCTGTGTGTGTTGTATTAACGGTGTTTTGCGGGCGCTGTTGTTATGCGCCATCTTTTTCAAGGATGGGTGCAGCTTTTCTGTTTGAGTGTGATTCAAGTCGATCTTCGTTTTTAACTTTGTTTCAATTCTTGTATTCGTGTTCACTATGCTCTTTCGTTTTCATCCTGCAATGCGTTGACTTTAGTCAAGACTCTTGATGGGCCAAACCTCTAATAAGCGGCATCATTTTCCAGTTCACGGCCGAACGATGGATCGCATCAAGGATCCTTCCCTCCAGTCGCACGATCCTCTAAACTCTGAGTGTATCGTCTGGTCTGCTATTCAGTGCTTCACCGGTTGCGGATGTCTGTAAGTATATTCACACACACACACACACACACACACACAACACATAACACACGAGGGGTTGGGGAAAAGAAGGATCCCGGGTTCCAAATTACAAGAGGGAAAAATCCCCCTGATAGTCAAGTTTGTCTAACCATTGTCGTAGCTACAACCTCATCAAGCGTGGCGAGATCCGCAATCTATACGGTATCCACGGCTCAGGCTTCTCCGACTGCTGCACCTCATACTGGTGTCTGTGCTGCGCTCTCGTTCAGCAAGATCGCGAAGTGGCCCTTCGAGCTGGCAACCAAGTGCCCGTGATGCAGGGCTACCAGGCCCAGAAGGAGGGCATGCATATGCCCGGTGCTGGGCAGCCGCAGTAGCCGCCTCTCGTGTAGCGGCCCCTGCAGATGAGTAACGGGCACAGAAGATGTAGTGTCCGTGACTCCGTAGCCGTGGGGATCCTACGAGAGGAGCAGGAGAGGGTGCGGTAGATGCTGTACCCAGACATGGCGTTTTTCGTCTTGAATCACTTTTTTTCAGATTACCCCCTTATGTTTTTAGACTTCTTTTTCCTTGTTCAGATTGCCTTTCGTGCAGAAAGAAGGGCGTCAGTGTGCGTAATGGTGGTGGTAACGGGTTGTTGACATCTCGAGCTATAGACGGCGGGGAGATGGAACAACTTGGCGCGGGCACATATTCTTCAACTAGACCATAGGAGATGCAATAATGCGTTATTGACTTAAATAGACACCAATTCAACAATCGTTGCTGGAATCGACAACACCTATTCTTTTCACCTCAATCAAATTACATTGTTTTGCATCTTCTCTTTCAAGACCATTGTCCCTTGTCATATCAATCCTGCATGACACGTCAGACACGCGCACAAGGTATGTATGTATCTCCGTTTTCGCTTCTCAACAAAAGGGGAATCATTATCATTATTCAACGCTGAGACCGCTGAGCTGCTCTCATATATCATCTTCGACAGGAGAGCCAGCCAGTCTATTAGCCGCCTGTCAAGTTCAATGCCACTCAATGATAGAGGCCGAAACTCCAAAATCCACACCTCTAGCCTAATTAGGCGTCATGCTAGCTCCCAAAAAAAAAAGACGTTTTGAAATGTTCCAATCCACACTGTCCCATCCTGATATATGAACCTTTTGAAAAGCCTCCAATTCTCCCAATATTACCTGCCAGCCTAAGCGTAAAGCTTCTTCTCAAAAGACTCCATGTTGACGTTGCCCTCAAGTTGAGCACTGGCGGTACGGAGCTCAAAGCGAACAACACCGCTAGCAGCGCCCCGGTGCAGCTCAGCCAAGCTCTTCATACCACAGTCCTGCATGGAGTGTTTGAGGCCAGCGGCCAAATAAGGTACAAACTTGTTAATGGAACTGTTGTGAACGCGGTTAGCAATTGCAACTGGTTCCAATTTGTGCATCAAGATCAGAAAGGAGTCACTCACCCTCGGTGAGCCACGGAGCCCGATACACCCTGCGCGACGAGTACACTATCGCCCTCGGAGAAGTATCGAGCAGTACCAGCGTTGCTCTTTTGACTATCCTTGCCGCCACCACCCGCCTTCTTGTCCTGCATGGCGTCGATGCTACCCATGCCACGGTAAGCCTTGACCAGCTTGCCCTCGCGAGAGACAAAAGAAGTACCAGGAGACTCAGTTGTACCAGCCAAGAGACCTCCCATCATGACTGTGGAGGCGCCCAGCGCAAGACCCTTCACAATGTGGCCAACATTCTGCACACCGCCATCGGCGATACAAGGCACACCGAAGCGAGCAGCAAAGTTGCTCACCGAGTACACGGAAGCAGCTTGGGGCCGACCAACAGCCATGACCTCCTGGGTGATACAAGCAGAGCCACTGCCCATACCGATTCGGAGACCGTCAACTCCCGCAGCTATGAGAGAGGCAGCCTGCTCACGGGTCACGACATTGCCACCAATGACATCAAGGCTGGGGAATTCGGCCTTGATCCACTTGATCATTTCAATCTGGTACATGCTGTTACCCTGAGAGCTGTCCAAGATAACGATGTCCAGACCAGCCTCAACAAGCTTTGCCAAGCGAATCTTGTCTTCAGGACGAGTACCAATGGCAGCTGCGCAAATCAGCTGCTTGCTGTCGGGAAGTTTGGACGCTAGTGGGAAATGCTGGTTCTTGGTCAAGTCGGAGCGAGAAATCATCGAGACAAGGTTAAAGTTCTTATCCACAATGGGAAGCTTGCCCTTCTTGGACTGGGCCAGGATCTTGTTGGCCTCAATGAGGGTCACGCCGTTGGGGGCCGTGACGAGCTCGGTCACCATGACGTCGGCAACGGAAACGTCGACATCGTCCTCGAACTGAAGGTCTCTGTTGGTAACAATGCCCAGCAGCTTTGAGCCTAGCTTGCCGTCCTCTGTTGACACAGATGCCATTAGCGCCCATGTTCTCATATGCAAAGTTTGAATGGTAACAATGGATATATAATTGCATGTAGTCATTGTAATTTCTCTCCCCATGACGTGTAGTCTTTACGGTGGAACGAAAGTTATAAAATTTGGGTGATAATCATGTAGATGCTTGTGGCTATATTGTGTTGCCAAGAGCTCGACTAAGACGGCAAACTTACCAGTAACTGGGAAGCCACCGAAGCCCCATTTCTCCTTAAGAGCCTTGGCCTCGCCGACAGTGGTATTGCGGGCAATCACGACTGGGTCAAGGATGAAGCCGTTTTCATACCGCTTCACCTTGCGCACCATGTCCGCCTGAGTCTCGGGGGAGCAGTTGTGATGAATAACTCCCAGACCACCCTGGAGAGCCATGTGAATTGCCATCTCGTGCTCCGTGACGGTGTCCATGGGAGACGAAACAAATGGTGTCTTCAACGAAATGCGCTTCGTGATGGCGGAGTCAAGAGTGACTTCCGATGCCGGAAAGCCAATGTAGCCAGGCATCAGAAGGAAGTCATTGTAGGTGAGACCGCCATGCTTGGCCGTGTCCATGAGCTCATGGAGATCGAGGCCATCACGAGTCTTGTACTCGTTCAGGACGTCCAGAGCCTTGGTGTGGTCGAGCAGCTCGCCGGCGCCGAAGCCTTTGAAAGCAGCCATTGCGAAAATGAAATCACAAAAGACTGGGGGTAAGAAGAATGCGAAGAGTCGTATCGATCAAGAACTGGCGAAAGACGATCGACTTATCGAGGTTAATGCGGCGCTTCTTCCCGTAGGAGAGAAGAAAGCCAAAGAGGAAGAGGTAATAGCTCGTTCGCCCAGATTTTTTTTCTTATCCATCAGCAGTTTTTTTCTGGAGTGGGGCATTCTGCGGGGTCCTCTGGCTCTCCGAGACTCTGACTGGTTGCGATGCGCGGCTTGATGATTGGTCCGTGCAGAGTTCGTAAGCCTTGACTCTTAAGGCTGGCTGCACGAAAAATCGCGGCATAATCGACGCGTCGCGCTGCAATGCTGTCCACAGTCTGGAAGCTACCTAGCGTTTTGTGTAACATGTACTCCATACAGACAACTCCGTACGGATTGGTACATGACTATAATCAAACGTCCGAAGAACTTCCAATTTGGAATGAATACATAGGCTATTAACCATCAAACAAAAGGTTTGATTGCAACGCCCAGGCACGATCTTCCATGGCCATGGCCTCTTCCTCCGTTACATCAAGCGCCCTGACCGGCTCATCGCTGTTCCCTTCACTCCTCTTTAGTGTATGGCAGTTGATGTATATATAGGTCTGCCAGTATGCACGTATTGGTGAATTAAACGGTCGGTACCGGATGTTCAGGGTAGAGAGAAGTCCCTTTCAGAAGGAACAGAGTTGGCCACGGAGTTTAACAATCTCAACGCTATGGCTGATAGTTCTGGGGCCCTCGTGCTGTAATACAGCCAAAAATCGCCATTACCAGGCATCTCCCATCCCAGAGATGAGGTTCTGAAGAAACCCTTCCGCGACCGATAGTGCAGGAACTGTGAAATGACACAGTTCCGCGCAGATTGAGGTCTGACCACTGCCTGGAGGAACTCTATCACTAGGTCCTCATGCGCTGGATGCAAGGGCTGCGGGTTATCGCGCGCCTTGTCCGAGTCAAGAGCCCAAGAAGCCAGGTGTATGGGCTTGACTTGAGGAGGGAGCGACCAGTCCACCCCCGTAGTGAGGCATTTATGGCCCATGGAGTTGAGGCTCGTCCAAAGTTGCCAACGCCCAGGTACATCGCTGAGGCTCGCGCGCTCTCCTTCTGGTTGTCTGATGACCATATCTACTGGCTGAAGCAGCGCCTGGAGCTGTTTCAATCCGTCGAACAGGGTGCCTGACTGGAGGCGCTACTTGAGCTCAACTGAAAGATCCGCGTGAGAATCTGACGAGTATTCAATAAGCGCATCTTCATTGGCAAGAAAACTGTCAAGCATTCGTAGCTCCGTGCCCCAGCGAGCCATCAAAGCCGCTGTCAAAGGGCGTCTTACATCCATTTTGGATACTGACAGCGAGTACTGCTTGGGAAATTCTGTGAATTTATTCACGATCGTTTCGGCTTCCAGAAACAAGCTCTTGAAGGGCTCCAAAGATATTGTGCCATTCACGAAGAGTTGCAACGCGCGGCTGTCGTATGGGACCGTAAATATGTGAGCCGTGCGCGGATCTTTGTTCAGTAGTGCCCATAAATGAGGTCATGGTGGTACCGGTATTGGTTGTGATAGAATTAATACGCTGGAAATCGTCTCCTATGTAAATTGTATTAGCAAGTGCTATCAGAATAGCATGCTTGGCGTACCTAAAAGTTTCTCCCATTGTAAACAGATCCCATTCTTTTATCCATCCGGCAGTGACCCGCCCATAAGTAGGTACAGACAGGGTACAGAGAAGCAAGGCTCCCCCCTCAGTAATGAGGCTCATGTTGATTGCGCGTGAGAGGTCAAACATGTCCTCCAAGGCGAAATTGAGGTACTCCGTGTGCTTGATACGTTCAAGCACTTGAGCTTCGACGCTTTCGAAGCACTCCCTCAGTAACTGCTTACAAATATTTTGACGACTAGGAGGCTTCCAGTCCGGTGACAGAGCGTTAATAAAGTTCACCATATCCTCCTGCTCCCAGAGGTCGAAGGGATCACCTCCGCAGATAACCATCTGTGTAACAATGTGGTCTGGGTTGACTTCAGGAATCAGCCTTTGGAGTCTTCGGAGTCTTCGGAGCCTTTGAAGCGCCCATATTGAGCTTTTGCTGTTTTAGATTCGGACTCTGGGTTCGAACTTCGCTTGGGAATCGTTGTCTCTGAGACTACAGATCATATCCACTCGACCAGTTCTTGATTGGAAGATCGTGATAGCAGCGAGAGCAGCACAGCCGGTCATTTTGACCGTCAAGCCAACAAAGCCTGCATGTCCATTGACGTATTTTCTGCCGCCGAACGGGGTGACAGGAAAGGCACAGAGAATCTCGTATTGCTGCACATCAAGCGAAACAACAGTCAATGAGGCTGGTGTCTCTGTTGAAATCGGATCCGAGACCTTGCCGGTGGTGTGAGCTCGAACGACGTAGTCGATGGATGAAAGTAAAGTACTCCAGGGAAGCACTCCAGTGGTAGGAGCTCATTCAGGCGTCTTGTATACACGTTGAATACTCCATGGATTCCTGTGCCGGCTTGAGAAGCGCCTGCAAGGTTGGCATCAGATAACGGGAAGATGATCCGTAATGCCAAAGGCAGACAACGACAGCTTGCCATGATAGCTACCTATTTTCAACAATAGACTGTCACCGAGCTTCTCATAGAACTTGGTTGGGAGTGGAAAAGCGCCTGCGGGATTTGCGACATGCATGAGATTGTCTTGTCGCCGAAGTGCTTCTGGGATGCTTTCAACCACTCGTACAGATAGGTCGGGATCAACTCTCGACGATCAGGTGCAGCTGCGAGGAAGTCAAGCATGACTTGAGAATCAGTCTTCACACCATCGATACCCGACTCCACGAGAAAAGCGTAAAACTCAAAACATGTCATAGAATCGCGCTACGTCTTTTTGAGCAACAACAGTAGAGCTGGCTGGCTCTTCTGGCTTTGTGCTACAATGGACGTCTTGAATCTCGCAGCGATGGCGCCGTTAGGAGAAATGCCACCCCAGTATCCCAGCAAAGCGTGCCAAACTAGGGCATGCCAAATGTCTGGACACAAGGCTCGAACATTCTTGACTAGACTTTTGAGACCGCTCGGAAACGCATCTCGATCTGCTTCAAACTAAACTCAAGCCATCGATACTGCGCTTGGTTGTGGTCATTTTCAACGCGATCAAGAGACTGCCAGTTGTCATCAATGATGAAGTTTGTAATGTGAAGCTTGTGTTGGGCCAGCGTTCTCATCGCGTCGAGCAACTTTTCCTCAGAGAGCTGTTTACCCAAGGAGTTCCAAGTGCCTGGCCTTGTGTAAGGTCGACTCGACAGGTCACAGAGCAGTGTTACGGCACAACGAAAGCTTACAGAACCCTAAGCCGTCATACCACTCAGCTTCCCATCGAGCTGCGGTCCGGGTGCGCAACCCATCGAAAGCTTCAGGGTCAACGTTCAAGATAGTATATGGCGACAAGAGTTCCCTCGCCTCGTACATGACAGAAGCAACCGTGTTGTCAAATTTCGGGCCCTCGGATACCAAAATAGTGACAGTCCCTGCAGACGAAGAATCATTCCGGGTCTACGTCTGTCAGTTCTTTCATTTTCTGTATTGAAACGAATATCGCAATCAGACATGGACGCAGACGGTATTCTTGTCATTCCTGCTGAACGTGGCTGACATATTGCCAGTACCACTAACGGCGAGCATTGCCATTGTCTGGCCTTCATGACTGAGAAAACAACACATAATAGCATCTTGATCTACACTGAAGCGAGATGATCTCTGTCGAGGACCCAACCATGCAGGCTGATGGCGCACCAGGGCGAACCATCTGTGAGGGGATCAGCGGCTGCTCTGTTTTGGCACGGCCCGCGCAAAGAAATGAAACCAGCTGATGAATCTGTTTAGGTCTAATGAAGCGTAGAAGAAAACGCAAGAGCACAGCCTACCTCAGGAACAATCCCCACGGCGTGCCGACATCTACATTGCGGACAGAATAATCGTTTCCAGTTGAGCCTTTGATAGGGCACTGCAGTGACCACAGGCGGGTGTCTGGGGACTGACTGATTTTTGATGTTACCTCCCATTCGAAGATTCGAAGCTTAAATTGGGAATCTGTAGTCTGTCCGAGGGGGAGCCAGGAGAGTTCAACACTATGCTTCCATCATCCAGGCCTTCATCATGAACCCATCTCCATGCCTGCTCACTTGACGACCGGAATTTGATGGTGCACATTTTCTGAGGCAAATTCGACCCGAGAAGTAAAGGAACTTGCTTGTAGCGAATTGCTTTTGTAGCATTTGAGGTTTCAAATCGTCTTCAGATCTGGCAAGATTAACTTCATGCCACTCCTCCTCATCTACAGATATCCACAAAGATACTTCCCATGGATCGCGCTCTTGATCGACCGGCACTTCCAAAACCACGATGAGTGACTGGCTACCGTTCTGCACCACGCTCACTTGACCAAGCGGAGGGTAACTCTGTATAAGATCCTTCATCTTTGTTCGAGAGCCGCGAGACGGTCGACTGGAAGAGAGAGGACTTTGATCAGAATCTTGGCGTGCAAAATGTCCTGTAGCAGCAAATCGTTATAGACAACGAACGCGTAGGCGCATTGTGAGACAATAAGTCGTGCGTCAAAGGGACGCAGCCTCGCAAGCACTTCGGAGTCCGGACTGATATGCATGATTGGCGCAACGAGCGATGGACTTCAGACATGTTATCTGGTTGGCAGTGGTGACTTGTGAGTCGCGAGGGTGACATGAAAATATAGACTTGCGGAACCGGGATCACAGTAAACCATTGCAGAAATCAGCCATGATGCAACAAATTTTATGGCAATTCTCGACACGCATTGAAGATGCTAGTCTGGTATTCGGATCAAGCAGAATACTGGATGAAACTCCAGCGACAATCTTCAAAGTGACATACATACCTAGGTATTGTACCTAAGACCTTAGGAACGTATTATGTAGGTATGTACCCAGAGGCATGATGAAGGAAGGAACGGTGAGCAATTGAGGGGAAGATTGCCTGCGTCAGATTGCTAATTACGCCTTCTGATTGGCGGGACAGGCCAATTCCTTCCACTGAAGGCTAAGCCTCGGAGCCGGTCGGAATGGCCCCAAAAAAAGTCGCCTGGTGATTCAGGCCGCAAATTACCTCACGAAAGCTTCTAGCCGACCGAGATCGTAGGATTTCGTCAAACAACTCACTTCATCTTCGAGCCACGCAAACCACTCGCCATGGCGTCTCGCAGACTAGCTTTGAACCTCTCGCAGGGCCTGCGAAGCCGTGCTGGTCTGTCGGCCGCTGGCTCCCTTCGCCGAGGCCTCGCGACTCCCTCCAGTGTCGGCAAAACTCAGACCACAACCCTCAAGAACGGCTTGACCGTGCGTACTACCCCCCGTCCTGCCTCAACGGGCTTCAACGTGTACCATTGTGTGGCATGAATTTAATTTGAAGGAATCTAGGTCGCCACTGAGCATTCGCCATGGGCCCAAACCTCTACCGTCGGCGTTTGGATCGACGCGGGATCACGTTCCGAGACTAATGAGAACAACGGCACCGCGCACTTCCTCGAGCATCTGGCCTTCAAGGTAGGGCAATCATTGTCGACCACCTTGCCATTGGCGCTCCCCTCCCAATCGCTGACACAACGTACTAGGGTACCGCCAGGCGATCGCAGCAGCAACTCGAACTCGAGATTGAGAACATGGGTGGCCACCTGAATGCCTATACTTCGGTGAGCATGAATATCAGCCCCTCTTTGGCACTCAGGCCCATTTGAGAGGACAATGGGATCAAGGAAGGCTAAGAAAATACCATAGCGCGAGAATACCGTGTACTTCGCCAAGGCCTTCAACTCCGATGTTCCTCAGTGCGTCGACATCCTGTCCGACATCCTGCAAAACTCCAAACTCGAGGAGTCGGCCATTGAGCGTGAGCGCGACGTCATTTTGCGCGAATCGGAGGAGGTTGAGAAGCAGGTTGAGGAGGTTGTTTTCGACCATCTACACGCTACTGCCTTCCAGGGGCAACCCTTGGGCCGTACCATTTTGGGCCCGCGCGAGAACATCCGCGACATCACCCGGACCGAGCTTACCAACTACATCAAGGACAACTACACCGCGGATCGCATGGTCCTCGTCGGAGCCGGCGGTATTCCCCATGAAAAGCTTGTTGAGCTGGCTGAGAAATACTTCTCTGGTCTTCCCAGCAGTGGGCCTGCGAACCAGGCTTATCTGCTTTCCAAGAAGGCCGCTGACTTCATTGGCTCTGATGTCCGTGTTCGCGATGACACCATGGGTGCTGCACACGTCGCCCTCGCCGTCGAGGGTGTCAGCTGGAACTCTGAGGACTACTTCACTGCTCTCGTTACCCAGGCCATCGTCGGCAACTACGACAAGGCCATGGGCAACGCTCCTCACCAAGGCAGCAAATTGAGCGGCATAGTCCACCGCCACGAGCTGGCCAACAGCTTTATGAGTTTTTCAACCAGCTACAGTGATACTGGGTAAGTCACGTTGAATCTTTTTAGTCCTATCTACCAATGATGGATGTGAAATGAACTGACCATTTTCCCTTGTTGCAGTCTATGGGGCATCTACTTGAGCACCAACAAGTACACTACTCTCGACGACCTCGTTCACTTCTCCATTCGGGAGTGGATGCGTCTCTGCACTGATGTTGGCAAGGCTGAGGTCGAGCGCGCCAAGGCTCAACTCAAGGCTTCCATTCTCCTGTCTCTCGATGGCACCACTGCTGTCGCTGAGGACATTGGCCGTCAACTCGTCACTACTGGCATGCGGATGGCGCCTGGCGAGATCGAGCGTAAGATTGATGCCATCACCGATACTGATGTCATGGACTTTGCCAACCGCAAGCTGTGGGACAAGGACATCGCTATCAGCGCTGTCGGTAACATTGATGCCTTGTTTGACTACCAGAGATTGAGAAACACCATGAAGCCCAAGTTCTAAGTATAGCTGTGCATCGACGGAGTTGGCAGAGGCGGGCAAAGCGTGCAATCCGATATAGAGTGTATGAGATGCCATTATCATAAAGTAAGGCCTAGTGTAACATAAAGTTCTCTCCTGATTCATACAAAAGTCAGAGTTTGGGAGAGGTGGGCGGGCTTGGTTGGGTTTCCAAATTTCCAAAATCTTTGTTTTCTTTGTCGCGTCAACAATATTTTTTTTTCCTTTTCTGAACAAGCGCGAGTGATAGGTGATGTTGATTAGGAATGGTATTGTGCTTCTGCCTCGATAAGTTGAATCGCATAGTTACAACGTCCTTGCGAGTAATTGGTGTATACAAGGTACACCAAGGCCTATTTCAAAAAGACCTGCCGATTATTTATCAGCGTCCTTGGGATATAACTCAGTTTCCCATGGTGAAAACCTCCTTTGCAATGGCATCTGTGAAACGGAAAGGGCAAACACAGCAATGGCATGGCACAACAGCAACGAATACGAAACGCCAGTCACAGGCCTACACTATAGCGCATACACACAAGTCAGTAGATGAAAACCACTGCCCATAATATGGGTCTCAACATCAGAAATTGATGCGATAGGTATACATATTCTTCTGTGCCCCCTTCTCAAACGCCCAAAACGCCAACGCAAGCGGCAAGCCCCGACCGAGATATCGTATAATGGAGACAAATGCCGGGTACCGTGCTCCATGACTACAATGAAATCACGCGTCTCCTACTCCGCCATTTCTTGATCCGCGTCATCACCAAATACATCCTCCACCGTGCCACCCTCGACACCCTCACCACCCACATCCTCCGGCTCAGGACCCTCGATACCTTCCATGGCATCCCCCCCTACCACCCCATCAATCATGTCCTCGTCCTCGTCGTCGTCATCACCACCCGTCTCGTCCCACATATCCTTGAGTCCCCAGCTTGTTCCGCTCAGTACGAAGCGCTCACTCGGCAGTCGAACACCCCATTCGTTGGGCACGATCCTCGGAAGGGCGACCTTATTTCGTTCTCTGGCCAGCTCCTGCATGTAGTCCTTGCTGATGCCGCCTCCGCTGCTTCCCCCCCGGAACTGGTATCCCAAGCGGGCGGCAATGGCTAGCTTCACGCCGTTGGCGGTGATGGGAGCATCGCCTGCGGCCAGGGCTGTGGCTCCTGAGGTGGCGGATGGTTTGGCACCGGCTTGCGCGACGTAGGGGTCGCCGGAGAGGTGGAGCGCGTCGTTGAGGATGGACGAGGTATGCCTGTATGCGAAATCGAGAAGAAGAAGAGGGACGCGTTGCTCATAGGATGTGACACCTTGAGAGGTGAGAAGGAGCTCGACGAGACGCGAATCGCGGGGTCGAGGGTCCGCGATGCGCGAGGGCTGTTGTGCTGGTGTTGTTGCGCCGGGGGGGAGTTGGGCTCCTGGGGGAGCTGGCTGACCGTTTGGCACGGGTGTGCCGTGTGAAGGGTTTGTCGGGGGCGCGACGCCGTTTGTTTGTGGTTCGCTGGACGCCATACTGCGATGTGATGGACGGCGCCTCGATGGTTTGGAGACTTGGGGCGCGACGCGCAAGATCGTGTGAGGCCGGGGAAGACAGGCAACTTAGTATGTAGGTATGGACGACTACGAATAATCGAAGATGTGGGTGATGAAGAGTGGGGCCGCTTGCTCGTCGCCTTTGTCGGCTGTTACTGTCAGGCTGTCAGAGATAGACGTAAACTGACAGCGTGTGATTGTATGTGGGAAAAGTGATGGTATCATTGTTTGATATCTGAGATGTCTACGGAGTAGGCAAGCATATCACTTGAAAGTTCGTGACCTCAGTTAGCTTTTTGCCCAGTGTCACCGCCTGCGCTTTAGGATCTCTCACGCGGCGCGAACGAGGAACCTGTAAATGTGGTGACGTGAGATCCGGCTCCGATTGGCTTCGATTGACCAATGTACGGCTGTACACTGTACAGAGCGCCATCCCGCTGCCCCACCACCAGAAATTGTTCGGGGCTGACTCACTTGTGCGGACCTTCAAGGCCTCTTTTTCAGCAAACAGAGAAACTTCACATCTGGATGTTTCTCTGATTGCTCCGAGGCAATTTTCTCTCTGATCTCACCATGGAAACCGAATTGCCTTTGCCCTTCCTGATTAGTGTCGCCGTGCCGCCAGGCCTGGCCAACCTCGATGGTCTGACGCGCGAGGAAGTGTCACTGTTGGGCAATCCCTTCTTACAGGCCACGCCCCAGGTTCGGGAGAATCTCGCTCGCTTCTTCGCCCGTCACAACTACGAATTCCACGCTCATGTGGATGCCACTGCGCTTGAGTCCCAGGATGACGTCGTGGCTCTGCTCGACCGAGGCGCGCGCAAGGTCTTCGTCACGCCCGAAGCACTGTCTCGATATACCGAGTTTGGCGACAGAGTGCTCCCTGTTGTCTCGAAGCCGGACCTCTCTGCCGCCTCAGAGCACGGCCTGTTGGTTGACAACTTCGACATATCGGCTCCCGAGTCGCTAAAATTCATCGAGGCTGCTCAATCAAGCAAGCCCAAGAACCTCTACCTACGTCCGGTGGACGGCACGCCTATTGAGAAGTTCATCGAGGTCACCAAGCAGGCTAACGCGATTCCCATCTTGCCGTCGACGGGGCTGACCACCGACAAGTCCGCCTCGGATAAGCTATTGCTGTCCGAAGTAATTGCAAGCTACTGGAAGTCGGATCGCGCCGACGGCCTCATCCCCACCGTTGTGACTGACGAGGCCGGCGTTGCGCTTGGCCTTGCTTACACCAGCAATGAGAGCATCCTCGAGGCTCTCAAGACACAAACGGGAGTCTATCAAAGCCGCAAGCGAGGATTGTGGATCAAGGGAGCTACTTCAGGAGACACTCAGCAACTGGTCCGGGTGGCTCTCGACTGTGACAATGATACGTTGAAGTTCATTGTCAAGCAAAAAGGCCGTTTCTGCCATCTGCAGCAGTTTGGATGCTTTGGCAACTTGAAAGGCATCCCTGCCCTAGAGCAAACCCTGTTTTCGAGGAAGCAGTCTGCCCCGGAGGGCTCGTATACCGCCAGGTTATTCTCTGATGAAAAGCTCTTGCGAGCCAAGATCATGGAGGAGGCGGAAGAGCTGTGCGACGCCAAGACGCCTCAGGAAGTTGCCTTTGAAGCCGCCGACTTGATATACTTTTCTCTGACCAAAGCCATCAGCGCGGGCGCTTCTTTGGCTGACATCGAGGCCAACCTGGATGCGAAGAGCCTCAAAGTATCGAGGCGACCGGGCAATGCCAAAGGAAAATGGGCCGAGAAAGAGGGCATCAGCAAAGCATCGACTCCTGCCAAGACAGAAGCAGCAGTCGCACAGCCTGCGAAGCCTGCTGATTCGCGCATCACCATGCAGCGAATCGACGCCACCAAGGTGTCCCACGATGCGCTCCTCAAGGCTCTTCAGCGACCATCTCAGAAGTCGCCCGAGGCCATTCTCAAAATCGTCACCCCCATCATTGACGACGTTCGCAAGAACGGAGACAAGGCCTTGCTGTCCTACACGCACAAGTTTGAAAAGGCCACCTCGCTGACATCACCCGTCATCAAGGCGCCTTTCCCCAAGGAGCTCATGCAGCTAGACGAGGAGACCATCAAGGCGATTGACACCTCATTTGAAAACATCAAGAAGTTCCACGCGGCGCAGCGAGAAGACAAGCCCCTAGAGGTTGAGACCATGCCCGGCGTCATCTGCGGCCGCTTCACGAGACCAATCGAACGCGTCGGCCTGTACATTCCCGGCGGTACCGCAGTCCTTCCCAGCACGGCCATGATGCTTGGCGTGCCAGCCATGGTTGCCGGCTGCCAGAAGCTGGTACTCGCCTCGCCGCCCCGATCGGACGGCAGCATCACGCCCGAAATAGTGTATGTCGCACACAAAGTCGGCGCCGAGAGCATCGTACTCGCAGGTGGTGCCCAAGCCGTCGCGGCCATGGCCTACGGCACTGAATCGGTCAGCAAAGTCGACAAGATCCTCGGACCAGGCAACCAATTTGTCACAGCCGCGAAAATGCACGTCAGCAACGACACCAACGCCGGCGTGAGCATCGACATGCCAGCCGGACCATCGGAAGTCCTCGTCGTGGCTGACAAGGACGCCATCCCCGCGTTTGTAGCGTCAGATCTGCTATCGCAGGCTGAGCACGGCGTAGACAGCCAGGTTGTTCTCATCACTGTCGGTCTCAGCGATGAGCAGCTCGCGGCTATTGACGATGAGGTCCACGCACAGGCCATGACTCTGCCGCGTGTAGACATTGTGCGCAGCGCCATCGCCCACTCTGTGACTGTCTGTGTCGAGACCATGGAGGAGGCGATGCGGATCAGCAATGAGTATGCGCCGGAGCATCTCATTCTGCAGGTCAATGATGCGGCCAAGACGGTGGACCAGGTTATGAATGCTGGGAGCGTTTTTATCGGCCAGTGGACTCCTGAGAGTGTGGGCGATTACTCTGCTGGGGTGAACCATTCTCTTCGTACGTTTTCCCCTCCTTCTATGTCGTGCATATTTCGTGCCCCTGGAAACTTCAATAGGAAGACAAGAGAAACATGAAGAGTTCTGAAATGAAAAGAGATATATGCTAACGTTGTCATTTCAAAAATCACAGCTACCTACGGGTTTGCCAAGCAATATTCAGGCGTCAACCTAGCCTCGTTCATGAAGCACATTACCTGTTCGAATCTCACGCCTCAGGGCCTCGCCAATGTCGGCTCTGCGGTCATGCAGCTCGCCAAGGTGGAGGAGTTGGAGGCTCACAGACGGGCTGTGGAGATTCGGCTCAAGCACCTTGGCAGTAAGTAAGGGTGCAGTGGATGCAACAAGACAAGATGTACAGATGTACATAGGAAGTATTGATGCTGCGAAACCGTACAAAATATCAGATATTGTATAGATAGGAGTGAAACGGCATGGGATGGGTGAACAAATTCTAGTCAATGTACCAACGTCTCACTATGCCGTTGTTCTACTTTCTTCTTTCCATTATCGTCTGCCAGACCGTTGACTTGTATATCTCGCCAAGCTCTTATGTCGCAGGGTATAAGGGGGTAATTAAAGCACATCAGAGTGGCCAGACGGCTGCGCCCATTCTTTTGTGCGATATCTTATACCATGTCATCCAATCTTTCACTTCTCATCAACCCCCTCGCCATGCCTTTCATGAGTCCTAAGCTTGCATAACCGCCCCGTCATGTCTGTATTTTTATTCTTGTCACGCTACTGACTCGCCATTCTATTCAATACACGGAGTATACTTCTTCATCAACGCCCGCCATGCTATCTTGCTTCTTAACACTATCATTCCACCGTTGCCCCTGAGTCTATCACGTAAAGTCCTCACCATACCGCCACGTAAGTCAGTCCCGTAGGAAACAGACAAACCCCACCGATACCAAGTGCAAATTTGTTCTCCTTTCTCTTCATGCGATGCTAGCCGGTATGTTTCGTCCTTCTTTGCTTTGCGTTTCCGCCCAGACCCAACACACACAGAATCTGTATATGTCGGGCATGCTCCGACGTTGAGAATTTAACACCTTGGTCTTCATTCAAACCCTCCCAGAGCCTCCCTCCTCTCCCACTAACCCACCACCTCACCTCGTCTTTCTTTGTTACAGCCGAGGAAACGCCTCTCGGCCGACGGCCACATCGCATTACAGGTCTTCCGCCGAGTCCTCTTCCAGAATACTCGCAACGCGGTTCCCGCTCACCTATACCCTGATTTAGCTTTCATCTTCCTCATGTACACAATAATTCCGTCCCCGTTCTTCAGCATTTCTTCTCGTGAGATAGGTTACCAACCCCTGTTATTAATTCCGCGCTCACATCTTCCTCCAGGGCTTTATCCGAGAGATTGACCTTGGCGAGACGCTCAACGAGCGTGGCATCTCCACTCTCTTCCACCAGTTCTTCCACACCATCTTGGTCTTGAGCCTCCTCATCATCTTCGTCTGGGTATTCTTCTTCCTCCTCATCTAGGTATTCTTCTTCGTCTTCGTCTAGATAATCCCCTTCCTCGGCGTCAATGTTGTCGTCGTCGATGGATTCATGTGATATATAACTGTCGAGTAAGCCGTCCCCGATTTCTTCCTCCTCGTCGTCTGTATATGTGCTCTCGTTATCGGCTGGAGCATCAGGCTCATCGCTATCGCTTGCCGAGAATTCATCAAGCTCGAGGGGCTCATCGCGCCAGTACTTGAAGTCGGTGTAATCTTCTCCACCTCCCTTGACCAGTGTGGCCACAGGGGGGAAGTAGTGGTCGACGACCTCGTTAATATTGACATAACTCATCTTGAGCTTGTTGAGACTAAGCAAGTCCAGCGACACCTCCGAATTGGAATTGATGGTGAAGATTCTCGTTCTCGGCACGTCGACCGTGCGGTACGATATCTGGTCCGTCAGACGGTTGCCAAAGCCGGCATAAAAGGGGCTGTGATCTGGGCCGTAAAGGCTGCTGATGTCTCGCAAAGTCGCCATCTTGAACACGTGTGGTTGGCGCAGGTAGACTTCTCGACGCAGCGCAGCCATGGTGCGATCGGGAGATAATATTGTCGGGCCGTGTGGCATCCTACAGCCTCCTTGGACCACGCCGTTGACATACGCCCTGGTTGTGTCGGCTTGGCCAACAGAGCGACTCGTGAGATACATGATGTTGTATCCGTTCTGGGCAATGTCGCTATACAACTTGGCAATGCCAGTATGAGTCCAGTCACGCCCAATCATGTTGAGCACGTGTCCCAGAGCGTCTGATTTGGTGATTGTGCCATCAATATCTGAGATAACAACAGGTGTTTCGTGCTTCCACAGAAACATGTTGGCGGAGCAGGTTGCCCTGTTCACTGTAAAGCTCATCGAGTTCTCTCCATGGCGGAGCTCCAAGGCCTTCAGTTGATCGCTGGTGAGGCGCAGCGTTTTGGCGTAGTTGATGTTAGGATTCCGAGCGTATCCAGCGCCCAGGGGAGTCCGAGGAGGGGTCTGCAAGCCCGATGGGCCGGCATCGGATTCGGACCGTCGGTGTGAGGATACGACAGGGTCGCCAGCAACGTCGCTGCCATCGCTCTGGTAGCCTGGGTCGGAGATGGCATCTGCCGCTGTGTTGTGGCGATGGGCCTTCAACGACGACTCGATCGTTTTATTCATGGCGGTCCGCTTAGCCTCCTCGCTGCTGTATATCCACAGGTTGCCCTCCTCATCGAAGCCAAAGAGGGAGCCAATATCGTAGTTGCCCTCGAGCTCTTCCGAAAGAATTTTTCTGGCCAGGATTTCCGCTTGCAGCATATCATCTTCACTGCTTTTGAAGCCCGTCATGTCCAGCATCAGGTCTCCCGCTTCTGTGACGCGACTGGGGATGTTCGCAGCCGAGAGCTCCTTGGCCAGTGTCTTGGCCCGTTCCATTCCCATGGGCGGGGGACTGTGCGATCGTTCTGATCCGTTGGCATGTCTCAATTTGGCTTCGGCTCCATCTTCGCGCACCAGCGACCTCACCGATTCCCTCAAAAGGTCCTCGGTGCGAGGTCGAGGCAAAGAATGGGACCAGTCGCCACCAGAAGCAGGTCGCGCCTTGGGCACCTCTGGAGACGTGGAGAGCGGCGTCATCATTCCTGTACCACGCTTCTGTCAGAAACCACCACGAGGGGGGGAGGACAAAAACAAAAGGAGCGCTACGTCCAATATCGATGTGCTAGGAAGTCAAAGGGAGACATACCATTCTCGTCATGTTGTGGCTGCAGCACAGATGGCGCGGGCCGAGAAGCACGCGTAGTGGTAAGATCGTGCTCAAGATCCAGAGGATCCGGATCACTTAAGCCCGCGGGTGCCTCCTCAGGACCCAGCGCGGGACTGCTCGCCGGCGACACAAGCGGAGAGGTCTGAAGCGATTCGGGCACATTATCCGTCGTCTCGAACACGAAAAAGGCCTCACCCCCTTCGCCCAGCTTCATGGAATAGTCCTGTTTTACACCATTGACCTTGAACTCGACCTTCTTCTCCGAGGGCCGCAGCAGCGAAAACTTGCCGAAGCGCACGTGGAAGGGCGAGCAGGCCAGCGTGCCATCATCATGCTGGACAACGATGACATCGATGGCACCGCTCAGCGTGGCGGGGTTGATGGAGTTCCATGCTGTCGAGACGGAGTCGCTGAGATTCCGAACGTACTGCATACTGCCTCGACGGCCTGATCAGGCACTGAACAACGTGTTGTGCGGCACGCATACAGCGGGACGAAGCTGCTCCCGGTCGGTGATGAGGTATGAGGTTGATGTAACTCGAGGTGGAAAGCTGAGGTGCAGCCGCGGGCGAAGGAGCAGCGATGACGACAAAGTGGATGACGCCTCGTTGCACGGGACAGGAGTCCAGGACTCGGGAGCGGATGAGAATACCAGGTATGTAAATGCGAACTCGGGGTTGGGCGGGAACAGCTGCAGGACGGAATACGACGATGGGAATGCTTCAGGATGGTTTAGGATGAGAGAATTATTCATTACATAGTCGTAATGTAAGGACGTGTAGAATGAAAAAAGCGATGCTTCTCGTACCTATTTTCCTGCTGCCGGCCTAGGTAATGCTCCAGGAGGGACTCCGTCATGGGGCTAACGGTACCCCAGGACTACATTAGGTTACCTACGCGCCGCCCAGAGCGACAACGTTGCAACTTGCGGACCGCTACGCACTCCAACGGTCAACCGGTCAACCGCTTCATCACTTTGACATTGTACCCCCGCATGTGTCTATCCGCATGTACCCACACATGTGTCCGCATGTACCCACATGTGCCCGCATGTCCCTATCTCGCTGGCATTGGGCAACGGCGGCGCCGCAACGCCATTTAGTAGGCGGCTGGCTTCACCCTGCAATCGAGTTCACGACACCATGGGTGGGGGGTCATCTGGCTCATCTCCATCCGGTCATCCGTCATGGCTTGCTAAAGTTACTGTAGGTATGTATGTACGTAGGTACTTTTGTTTTCGTCTTTCTTCAACATGCGCTGTGGACTAACCCGCCCATCTGAAACGCTCATTCATCCGATACGATGCTGCCTTATCAGGTATGTATACTGCTCCCGCTCCCGCTCCCCATGTTGCCCACTCACGCCTGCCACGGCACTTCAAACCGAACAAGAAGCGTAGCTAGAAGAAGAGAAGAAGAGAAAAAAGAAGAAATGAAGCCATCGAGAGGTCCGGGGTCATTCAAACTGTATACATGGCCCAGCACCCGTGCAGCGCAATGCCCGCCCAATCATACGGCTGCCTCGTCTCCACGCGGCTCCTCAGAGCGAGCACCGCACGCCTCATCTTCTCCGCCAGGTCCACGACAGCCGTCTCACGACAACATCGCCGGCGTTCTTCGACCATGTCGCCGTACATCTCGCTCGCAAACTGACGCCCTACTCGCGGTGAGGTCGCCCAGATGCTCGCCACCACCGACCCGGCTCCGCTCCAAAGAAACGCTCTCGTCATCATGATACCCGGGGGTGGCACGCTGCTCGCCTTCTTGCGACTGCCCTGCCTGGCCGAGTCCAACTCGACCAGTCCAATGTGTGGTGCCTGAAGGGTCATGTCGAGCACGTTGCGCACCTTGAGCATCCCCCGTCCGAGCTCGAGGCCCTGCTCTTCGATATATGTGTCTTCGGTATCAAATGTGCCCAGGAAAAGGAAGAGCGACGATCGCTCCAGTGCGTTGCGTACCCACGTCTTTCTCACTCTGGTCCCGGTGGCCCACGATGAATCAATACCTTCGGCCGTCCTGGAAATGAACGAGTATGTCTCGGTTTGTTCATCGGCATAAAACGTTCGGCCGCGCTTCCCCTCGTATACCCCGGCAAACGCCCACTCTCTGTCGCGGTCGCATCTTGGCAACCGGCAAACGGCCATTGCCATGCGCTTTGCTCGAGTACAGCATTGCCGGAATGTCGTGAGGCTGTCGCTGTACACGATTGGATTTCGCTCCAGAAGCAGCATCCGCGACGGAAGCCACAGCGCATGAAGCGGAATAGAGTGTAGGATGCCAGTGGGCAACAAGACCAGGAGATCGCCAGGCTTACTCTGTCTCTGTAGCGGTGCGACGAGCGCATCAAGTGCACGTAGACAGAAATTGTCATCGTCTTCGGCGTGCCTGTCGCCCTTCTGCAGCGCCGACTGCTCGCCAGACTCTGCATCAAGCCACTTCTTTTTCCACAACTTGACTTGTTTTACAGAGATCTTGCACTTGGTCACGTTGGGATGCTCGTAGTCGTCATCGTGCCCGAGTACCACCAGCCAGAAAGCACCGTAGTATTCCACCCAATCAGCGAAAACTGTGTTTCGACCCGGAGAATCTTCCTTCATCTCCATGGCCAGTTTACGAGCAAGACCCATGTCCATGCTGACAAGCGCTCCCACTTCTTTGGCTATAAAATCGGTTGCCCAAAGGTGACTATTCAGGAGGTCTCGCGTGGTCATCAGCTGTACCTCAAGCGACGTGTGCCGCCATTGCGTGATAGCGACGAGTTTCCCCCAATATGAGTCCAGCCTTTTTTCCTACTCTTCTCTCTGGACCCACGACAAACTTCTATCGCGTACTTCAGCACATAGCGGGCTTTCGGCACCCAGTTGATCGCACAGACTCCGCACCTTCTCTCGCTGGACCCAGTTCCACAGCTCTTGTGGTTTTTTGTCTTCCAGGCAGACGTCAAAGGCGCGCAGGTAGATTGTCTGTAACTCTTGAAAAGGCGTCAAGTCTCGGGGGCGAGACTTGGCTGCGAGGCTCACAAATTTGCTCACGTCGCTTCTTTCGCGGGCCCAAGCCCCTTCCGCGTCTCGTAAAGCCTCGAGCACTGCATGCCCTGGTAACTTGCCTCTTTTCCAAGCAGCCTGGAGAAGCGCACTTTTCCAATGCTGAGCCTGCGTCACGGATTGCAGACATTCGGATATGGCAAAGTGATGAATCGCTATCTCGACCAAGTCATGGCATCGGAGCAGCGGACCCATGTCATAGTCAATTCCAAACTTTTTGAACAAGATATGGCTTTGCCGAAGTCGCGTCTTGCCAGCTTCGGGGAACATACAATGGGCTCTAAATAGATTGGCCGCCTTGTTGAAATTGTTCATGCATGCCTCCCATTCCATCAAGACCGGGTTGTCGACAGCCTTGGCGAGCTTGATTGCCCTCTCCCGCAACAAGGAGGCATGCCGGACCTCAACTGTCTTCACGAGTACACTGATCTTTTCGCGCAACTCTCCCAGTCTCGTCACCACTTCAACGTCACGCACGGCGCGTGCCTGCACGTGCTCTCTCAACATGTTGTACGTGTGTTCAATCATGCGCATTCTTGGAAGCGCACATTTCGTTTGGTTGTGCCTTTCATCAAACATTGTTTCTTCCTCAACGTAGCGTAATAAATCTTCCAGAGCATCTGGGTTCCAGAAGCCCTCACCAATCTTGGCTTGGATTACAGAGTCAACTGCGCCAACCCTCAGAGTGGGAAAGCCGTCTGCCCACGCAGCAGCTGCTTTCTGTGCCCACTCTTCTGCCATGGTCCAATCTTTCAGCTGCATGTGAGCTTTCGATGCCCCGTGTGCTACCATTCCCTGATCGAGTCTGTTGTCTCTCCCTTCGAGAATTGCGTACAAGGTTGTGCAGAGTTGGAGAGCGCGAGAAGGAGCACCTGGCCATGTCAGCCACATGTCTATGGCATACTTCTGTGCGTCTAGACCTGCAAAGACATTCCCGGAGAGCCCTGCTACTCTTTTGCTAGTAACACAAAAACGATGTATGTCGCTGTTGCGTCGCCACTCTCTGGGTATATGACGAACGAGGTTGGCAACAGTCACCTGCCACATATGAATTGCCTGAAAGGCTTCGTATGTAGCAAAATGTCTTTCCATCTCCTGAAAGACAGCAGGGGTAAAGAGAGTTGGATCTCTTTTGCCCTCGCGAATTATCCGCTGGCATCGAATAAGCGTCGCGCCGACTGTGTGTCCTTCTTGCTTGTAAATGGCGATGGCTTCGTCCTCCAGTCTGATGATTTCTACGTCGTTTAGCACCTCATCGCCTTTGTCGGCAAGTTGCCTCATCACGTCGGCTTTCACAAGAGGGGGGAGTTGAGGTATCGAGAGCAGCACCTGAGTCATAGAGACCCAGTAACCGCACGTCAGTTCGACATGGCCTCTCGTGTGCGGTATCCTGTCCAGACATTGACTGTAGTAGCGAATGATTTCTGCAGCTTCTCTGTAGCGCTGCGCTTCGTGGAGCTGGGTAAACATGGGTGGTAGGCAAGATATTGCATCCCGAAGTTCGCTTGGGTTCTCAGGCTGGTGGCACTAGCTGGAAAGGAACCGAAGCTTCACATGGATGAGGATTGTTTCAATCTGGAGCGAATGTAGATTGCTCGTTAGCAAGACTGCGAAAAGTATAGCGTATCGTGTACATTTATGTAGTGATCATACCCTACTGAAGTCAAGGTCGTCTATTGCCAAGGAGCTTGGCATCGTATGGCGCAGCAAGTTTGCTTCTTCGACTGATTTTTTAAAGCACAATGTCACTAACGACCGGAGAAGACATGCTCTCATCTTCATGTGTATCCCCAATGACGTCTCTACGGGAGTCTGATCCTCGGGAAGTCTTTCGATGCCGCTGTACAGGTGGTCAAGGGCATGATGTGTGCATCCCTGCGCGTCGAGAACAGAACCAATCTCGACCCACGCTCGTAGTCGATCAGTCCTGGATAGCTTAGGGATTTCATGTCGGATGAGATCAAGAGCACGGGTATATGCCGCTCGGTCAGAGTGATACCGACTTTGCTCAAGAACATCCTGCCAGCCCATGCTTGTCTCTAGACTCTGCCGAGACTCGTCAGGCAAATGACATGAATGGTGGCGAACGAGTTCAATCAACGACTTACGTGTCTACTCGGTATATATATGGCAAAAAGTCCGCTATTCCCAGTCGTTTTAGTGTGTCGACTATAGAAGAGTCAAAGAATCAGTGCGTCCTAGGCGAACAACAGGACATAAATCTTTACCTGCCACTACGTGAGGCACTACGTTGACGTTGGTACTGTTATAGTTCAGGTTTAGGTAGGCGCAAAGGTACATTACCTATTTGTCTGGCCTACCTACCAGGGAGCAGCTGCCTTGAACATTGATGTGCAACTCAATATCCGGCATCTACGAGTCCAGCTTCTTCTTTGCTCCTTCTCTCTCCAGTACATCCAGGAATTGCCCAGCACGACACGGCCACAGCACAAAGAAAGCACAAAGGGAGCACAAAGGGAGCACAAAGGGTCCATCCATTCTGTAGGTACCGAACATATGTAGGTACTCAGGAGGCAGGACGGGTTTTGAGCATGGGATCGGAACTTGAGAGATCTGCTCCATTTGGCAGTCAGGCAGGCAGGCTCGTCATTGTGGGGCCCATGCGAGGCAAGTTGGTGGGGTTGTCTGAGTCTGGCAACGCGGCCCGGGAAGTACATCGGATCCGGACTGCAGCAATGCCCAGCGTTCGGCAGTTCTCCCGAACGCCATTTTCTATCCATTTTTCCATCAACCATCTTTTGCCAACCCGACACCTCACGATCATTACGGCCTGGCTTTGCTCTCTGACACCACGTTCCCTCGCTCGTCGCTGTGCCTCCTCTCTCAGCGGCGCTTGGAGGGCCGAGAAATAATGACATGGGACCTTTTGCCCTTGACCACGCTCTTCCTTGCTTTTCTCAGCCTCTGGTCGCTGCGTAGCCACTTGGCTGGTATCCGGAAGATTGTCTACGCCGTTCTCGCCGCCGCTCTCCTCCATTATTCTGGTCGTGCAGTCATGCATCGCGTCTATTTTACTACTCACGATGCTGTCGTCAGTGCCACGCCCGTTGCCCGTTTCCAGATGATACTAACTCTGGGAGCTGTCGTCTGGTGAGTACGCTCTTATTCACATATTCTCTTTCCCAGCATAGCTCGGTCGAATCAGAGCGGGCAGATTGTTCCTTTCAAACAAAGTACGACTCAAAGAAAGACTCCTTGAATTGCTGACAGCGCGGTTCTTCCGCTGTTCGCGCAGGCTTCTTCACCGCGCCTTCCAAACCCTCTGGAAACCTGTGTCCGAGCTTGTCAACATTCTTGGCGTAGATATTCCCCAAGCTCCCGAAGTGTGCCTTGCGGGCATTCGATCAGACGCTGCCACACTAGCTTGGGCTCGACCACATTCCCAGCGGCTCGCACCACAATATTTAATCCAAGTGAACGGTGTTCAAGGTAAGCGCATCCTGCTGCGAGGGCCATGTATGTTAGCAGCCTTCGATACTAACCGCGATGCGATAGTGGGAGAAGCCACGGGCAGTGAGGCCGGTATCACAATTACAGGCTTGAAGCCAAATCACTTTTATAACATCAGGGTCGTAGCTGTCGGCCATAACAACTTTAGATCTGGCAGCCCGGTCATCCGGCTGAGGACATTCGGCAAAGATGGCCGACCTTTGCTAGGGAACTCACGTCTGCCGTCCAACTTTGTTGACCCGGACCAGTCGCATGCGGAGACCAATAATGACTCCGATGACGCTAATGACAATGGCTCTTCGTTGCCCGCGGTCGAAGCTACACCCGTGCTCGACGGAGTAGCTAGTGCGTCCAGAGACGCACTGAGCATCGCACCCGGACGGCGAAATACGATGAACCGACGGCATTCTCCATCAGTAGCCAGCGCAGATCAAGCACAGACGAAGACTCCAAACCCGAACGAACCAGAAATGTCCCTGCAAGAGCTAAACCAAAAATTCGAGAATACTCGGAAGGAGATCGAGATGACAGTGCAAATGACTACGAAGGAACAAGCCGACGCGGCGCAGCAAGAAGAAGAGCTGAAGAAGGAAAGGGACCAAAAGAGACAGGTTTTGAAAGAGAAAGAGGAGCAGACAACGCAGCTCAAAGCGTTGATAAGGTCAACCATGGAGATGATGCGAACAGCAGAGAAGGAGCGTCAGAAGAAGGAACAACTATTGAAGGATAAGCAATCCAAAGAGACCAAGATTCGAGAAAGCGTCGCCAGACTCGACAATGAGATACAACGTATGAGGAGAGAGCGGCAAGGCTTCCAAGCGCAGAGGAAAGAATTGGCGGAGAAGCGAGATCACGACGTCCAAGGCCTTGATGAAAGCACAGCGCTCCTTCAGGAAAAGTGCGCTGCGCTAGAAGCCGATCTGAAGGACAGAGGGAAACAGCTACAACTGCTCAAGGCCGAAAGAGAACGCCTCCCGGGGGCCAACGATGATCAGTGGAAGGAAGAGGATATGAGGCTGAAGGAAGAGTGGGATTCGCATCGCCGAGAGCTCCATGATCGATGTGTGGAGGAATCAAAACAAGCCGTCTTGTTGGAACAACAGATCAGGGCTCTGGCGCAGCAGTTGGCCGTCTTGCAGCAACATCAACAGGCTGGTTTCAATTTCTATAGTCAGCCGGCTGGCGGGGTACTGGGTTATGAATCGTCGGGAGCAGCACAGAACGCGAAAAGTATGACCTTTCCTGGGTCCAGTGGTGGCCTGGGAGGTGCTTTATTGTCATCGCCGCCTCCGTTGGCTCACGCTGAGCCCAACCTTCAAGGGCGTGCGGGATTGATCCCGATGAGTTATGGCCGCGGCCTTTTTATGGACATGCCACCGAATGCAGACGGTATTTTGCACTTTGAACCCGACTTGAAGGCAGTTGCCGGCTCGCTGAGTCCTACTGCACAGACCCTGCTTCCGTCCAATATTTTTGACGACACTGAGGACTCTGGCAGTCCAAAACTGCCCGAACCTGTCACGGCAGATGAAGATGGCCCACGGTCTCCAGTCTCTCCAACTCCTTCATATCAAGCCTTTTCAAGTCCTCACAACTCCGACCACAACCTATCATTTGCTCATTACGCAGACGCAAATGAGCGAATATCGTTGAACCTGAATGGCTCCCCAATCGCACCGCCAACTAGCAGTCATCGACTTACGAGTCTCTTGTCTAATTTTCACCGGAATAATAGGGCATCCAAGACGTCAGAAGAAAGCGGCCCGCCTATTGGCACCCTAAAGCCTGGTCAGAGCCAGTCTTTTCCTCGTGGTCACGACGAGACGGAGGTGCTGGAAGGTCGACGAAGATATTGGCCTTGGAACAGTAAGGCTTCCACAAGCCAAGATGATTCGATCGGAAGCTCGCTTCCCATTGCTTCCGAGCGCGCCAGTGCCAACCCCTTCAGAAGTCGAATTTCTGCCATCTCCGACCAGGACCGTGGCCAATCTCGACCACCGTCTATTCATTCCATGGATCGTCCGTCCACAGACAGTGGTTATATTTGGGGTGCGCCGGGAGATGTCACCACGCTCGTGAATCGTGTCTGGTCGCCCAACGATAAACGTTGGCCAAGTCGAACAGGTTCGAGACGTCCCTCGCTACATGGCTTGACCACGGCCCTGACAACCACACTGGCCTCTGCCGAAGATGAGATTCTGGACGATGAGGACTTGAGGGATCCCCAGGTTCTGGCTCGCCAAGTCGGGGTGATTGGTTCACGTCCCCCTGTTGCTGCTTTGAATGGCTCCCCAGTCGACTCGTCCAAGTCCATATCACAGCGATTAGACCCGACAGCCCGACCTTTCAAGCTCATTTTCGGAATGCGGGGCCAAGACAAAGAGAAGGAGAAGGAAAGGGACAAAGATCGCACAAAGGAAAAGGGCAAGGGGAAGGAATTGGCTACGCCAAGCATTGAGCTGCCACAGAGCCAAGACGATTCCTTCTCGGATCGTCGCTTTTCCAGAGACACGTATTCGGTCCACACCGCAACCTCGGTGTCCGAGTCCCACGAATCTCTGCAGCTGGATCTGACGCAGTCCAACACGCCCTCGGACATGAACTCCATCTCCACGTCTAACATGAAAGAATCTGACAATGTAGTTAAGAAACTATTTCGTAAGGGGAGCTCTAGCAAGTTTAGTCTTTCATCTCGACTTGGCAAAGAATCAGGCCTCTTTAAGAAAGGTCCCGGAAGCGCCACCAATTCAGATCGGAATATGTCCTCGGAGCAACGATCAAGCCTTGGTGACGCGGATGACCTGGGCGAGGATGGCGCTCTATTTGGACGTAGCTACGATAGCATGGCCAGCAGCAGTCCATCTCTTGGGCCTTCCAAGTCGAAGGAGGGCAGGGAGAGTAGGATGAGCTCATGGCGCTTCTCGATGAGGAAGAAGAGTAGGGACATTGGTATCAAGGAGAGGGAGAGTCTGGAAATAGATAGGGCTCCTGATGAGGAGTAGGTAGGTAGGACCTTTGCGCCGATGGCCTTGGTGTACCGTGTGTCGGCTAGCGAAATCATTGGTCTATAGTAGTGTTGTAGTGGTATCTACATCGAAGCGAGTCCTTTCAGCTCTCACGCTTTCATTTGGCTGCATGTGATGCGTTTCCTTTTGTGATTTAGCGTTCCAAATGCGCATACTAGGAGTCTCGGACTGACCATCGTATCGGGCGGGAGATTTCATGACGGGTTTGTAGTTGGACTATTCATTGTCCATGCTTCGCCAGGTCTCTTGTTATTGTGTTTCGAAAGCGCCGTGAGCAGCCCTTTGCCATATGTCACCAGCGTGGGGAATGTGCATGAGTCATTGCTGACGTCTTTTCGAGATAGCCATCTAAGCTAACAAGTCTATTTATCGGGTTATTTTTTTTTTCGGGCGATTAGCCGGCTCCCGAAGGACTGGATGGGAATAAGCTCGAGGATCACGAGTTGATACATCATACAAGTAAGTAGGGACGGAAAACCACGACTACATACCCCGACCGCGCCCCTGGACCTAGCGACAGGTCACTCGACCCGCTTTTCCAGCGTTCGCTCTTCGTAACCAGAGCTACATCATTGCAGTACCGTTAGCTTCACCAGTGAATCCCTACTCTCGCCAAAGTTAATGACTCGGTGGTCCATTTACAACACGAGAAAGCGAGTATACCATTGGGAAGCGCAGCTCGAGAGACCTCTTCTATGTGTCAGGATGAATGGGAATCAGGCGGAAGCATCTCTCGATGCTGGTAAGCGTTCCTGACCAACTCTAACTCGGCTGGTCAACTAATGATCTTCTTTGATGATGTTTTTAGTCAACTATGACCCAATGGAGCATCTGAATATGCTCTTCTCCCACCCATCGGCAGTTTCATCCATCAATCAGGTTTCCCAAACCCTCCGAGCGCATTACAGTGTCCTGTCCAGCGAAATCAACACCCTCGAGCTCGAACAAGCGTACAAGCCAGACTCGAGTCTGGAGAGAATGCAGGCAGCGCAAACCGAATTGGCACAACTTTTCCGAAAAATCGAAACCGTACGTTCTCGGGCACTCGAAACGGAACAGAATATCACGTCCATGACGGCCGAAATCAAGCGACTGGATGGCACGAAGCGGAACTTGACGCTGAGCATGACGGCACTCAAAAGGCTGCAGATGCTGACGACTGCGTACGAGCAACTACGAGGATTGGCCAAGACGCGGCAGTACCGGGAATGCGCGGGCCTGCTCCAAGCCGTTCTACAGCTCATGAAACACTTCAACAGCTACCGAAGCATTGAGCAAATCGCAACGCTGAGCCGAGAGGTATCTGAGCTTCAGAGGGAGTTGTTGGAGCAGGTATGCGAAGACTTTGAGATGGCATTCGTCAAGAGCGAAATAGGTGCCAAGAAGAATACGCTCGTGGAAGCGTGCCTTGTCATGGATGCGCTCGGGGCTTCGGCAAAGTCGCGCATCATTACTTGGTATATTAATACAAAATTGCGAGAGTATCGCCACGTCTTTCGGGGCAGCGACGAGGCAGGAAGTCTGGACAATATTAGCCGGAGATACGCGTGGTTCAGGCGCATGATGAAGACGCATGAGCACGATGATGCTAACATTTTTCCTTCCTACTGGCACGTCGGTGAGCTGTTGGCCACGGCCTTTTGTGACGGCACGCGAGAAGACTACAAGGGGATTCTGGAGAGGAGCTTGCGACGAGGTGATGGAAACAAGCTTGATGTCAACCTGTTGCTGAGTTGTCTGCAAGAGACGCTGGACTTTGAGCAGAGCATTGAAAAGAAGTTCTCTAACGAACCCAGGGCGAGCATTGACACGTTGAGCTCGACTGAGGGAAAGACGCACAATTTCAATGGCCTCATCTCGGTGGCGTTTGAGCCATATCTGAGCCTGTGGGTAGAGTCGCACGACAAACAACTAGCAGGCATGATACCGAAGTACCGGACCCAGCCACTCATTGCTGATGGCGAGGAGTTTTCCCCACAGGCCGTGATACCATCGGCCATTGAGCTGTTTCACTTTTACAAACTCACTCTGTCGCAATGTGCCAAGCTGTCCACGAGCGATCGTCTCCTGAGCTTGTCCAAGGTTTTTTCGAAGTACCTTGACGAGTACGCGCAGCAGGTTCTGTTGCCTGTACTCCAGACCGGTGGCACACAGGGTCCCTCGATCCAACACGCTGTCCTGGTCCTCAACACGGCCGACTTTTGGCACACCAACACAAACCAGTTGGAGGAAAGCATCAAGAAGCGCATCGATCACGATCTCATTGCCAAGGTGGACCTCTCATCTCAGTCGGATGCATTCCTCGGCGTGGCCAGCGCCGCGGTCCTGGCGCTGGTCCACGTCGTTGAGCTGGGCTGCGAGGCGACGTGGCGGGAGATGAGGAACACCAACTGGAGCGCAATGGACATGTCGGGCGACCAGAGCTCGTACGTGGGGGAGTTGATACGGCATGTCAACGCCAAGACAGCGGAGATATTAGGCTTGGTGACCAAGCAGCAGTACGCGCGGGCGTTTTGCGACAAACTGGTTGAGCATTTGGCGCAGGCATTTCTCAGCAGCATCGTACAATGTCGTCCGATATCAGAGGTTGGGGCGCAGCAGGTAAGCACTCCTCATAGTTTACACGCTCGACCACGGTCTCCACATATGACACATACACATCCCCATCTTTATCAACGGTGGTAGAACCAGAGAAACTGACCTCGTGGTGCGCAATTAGATGCTCGTCGACAAGTACGCCCTCACAAAATCATTCGGCAACCTCCTCTCCCTCCAAAACTCATCCTCGGCCCAACCGCCCCCGACACCGACACCAACCGCTCCATCCAGCTTCGTCCGTCGTGTCGAACACTCAATGAACCGCATGGATCCTCTGCTCAAAACGCTCCAAGTCCGCCAATCGCCCCCCGAGGCCCTCATCCAAGCCTATCTCATCCACATTGGCGACCGCTCCGACACGAATTTCAAGAAAATTCTCGAACTAAAGGGCATTCGCAAGCTAGACCAGCCCCACCTCATGGAGCTATTCGGCATTCATAGAGAAGGCAGCTCCAAGGATAATCTCATTCCGAGCTCGCCTCTTCTGACGCCGCTTCTCATGACGGTTAATGGTGGTGGTGGACTGTCCGGCGTGGCGGGGAGCAGCGCAGCGGGAGGGAGCTTGACGGGTGCGTCGGGGACGCGATTCGATGCGGGTCTTTTGGGAGAGAAGCTGCTTAGTGCGGCGAGGGATATTGGGACGACGACTTCGGTGGGAGGACAGAATACGGAGAAGGCGACTATGAATGAGAATTTGAGGAATTTTGGAAAGTTTTTTAGGAGGGATATTGGGGGGTTGGGGGTGAGGTTTGGAAAGGGGGTTGGAGAGGATGGGCAGAGGTGATTTTGGTCCTTGGGGCCCGAGGGTGGGATGATTGATGATTTGGGGAGTGGGCATTTAGTGTGTGTTTTATTATTTATTGTTTATAGATTGTAGAAAGCAGATTTGTACGTGGTGACAGGATAAATCGTGCGGACGAACAATTCGGTTAGGTTATTCATCGCCGTGGACTCGGCGCGGTTTTCATGAAGTACAGAGACGTAAAACCGTTGTGTGGTTCCAGATGGTGTTTCGACTGTCCGGAGAAATGATGGCACGTTTGGGCCGGCTGGCATATAGAAATTGACGAGATAGAAAGCCGCGCATCAATGCTGTCTTCTGGAAGCCGAAGAACGGACTTTTCGGCCTCTTGCTTAATTACATAGGTCGGTATATCGCGCTTCTCGGGCTTAGAAATCAGATCCATATATTAGGTACCTGGTACATAGCCGCTTCCCCACATGCGTGCAGACTGCAGCACAATGACCGCCACTCCTCACTTCCCCTTGGCCGCAATCCGCCATCACCAGTGCGACAACAAGACGCAATCCCAAATTCCAACATACCAATCAGCCCCAGCCCGTTCAATTTCTTCGAAAACAAACAAAGCCTTTTCTGCAGATCTCCGACCGCCAGGCTGTTTGGCTCAAGCTTCCGGTGGACGTTGCGCTCGACTGCTGCGTTGTCTGTTGCGGCTACGTCGGCGGGTACTTTGCAGACAAAGATTCCGGGTGCTGCTCGTCCGGAAGGAGCGCGCAAGATGCACAGCAAGGTTGTTAGTACGTGGTCGCAATCTGTCTGAAGAACCAATGCTACAGCACAAACTCCAAGACAAGAGAGAGGGAAAGTCGTGGCTAACCAAATTGTATAGTTATTGGCTCGGGGCCGGCGGCTCACACGGCTGCCGTGTACCTGGCTCGCGCGGAACTGAAGCGTAAGCATTTCCATCACTCTGCTCCAAGAACTACATGTGAAGACGCGAATTTTAATTTGTTTTCTCTACTCAAACAGCCGTCCTCTATGAGGGCTTCATGGCCAATGGCATCGCCGCAGGCGGCCAACTCACCACGACGACCGAAGTCGAAAACTTCCCCGGCTTCCCCAAGGGCATCATGGGCCAGGAACTCATGGACAACATGAAGGCCCAGTCAGAGCGCTTCGGCACCGAAATCATCACCGACACAGTCCACACGCTCGATCTCTCCGCCCGGCCCTTCAAGTACACCACCGAGTTCTCCCCCGACGAGACTCACACTGCCGACTCCGTCATCATCGCCACCGGCGCGTCCGCTCGCCGCATGAATCTCCCCGGCGAGGACAAGTACTGGCAAAACGGCATCTCTGCCTGCGCGGTCTGCGACGGCGCCCTCCCGCTCTTCCGCAATAAGCCACTCTACGTCATTGGAGGCGGCGACTCGGCTGCCGAGGAGGCCACCTTTTTGACAAAGTATGGCAGCCACGTCACTGTGCTTGTTCGACGAGATGCCCTGCGCGCCAGCAAGACTATGGCGACGCGGCTGCTCAAGAACGACAAGGTCACTGTGCGCTTCAACACTGTTGCCACGGAGATCAGAGGCTCTGAGTCGGATGGCCTCATGTCGCACCTTGTGGTTAAGGATACCGTCTCTGGGAAGGACGAGGTTGTGGAGGCGAATGGCTTGTTTTATGCTATTGGGCATGATCCGGCCACTAAGCTCGTCAAGGGCCAAGTGGACATGGATGCTGATGGCTATATTGTGACTAAGCCTGGCACGACGCTTACCAGTGTGGAGGGTGTCTTTGCTGCTGGTGATGTGCAGGATAAGCGGTACAGACAGGCCATTACTAGTGCAGGTGTGTTTGCTCTCCATCCCCGATCCCTTGTTTGCTTTCCCTCTTTTGCTGTTGAGTCTGTTTTCTCTTTCTTGCCCATCTGTTGCCTGCAAGGGATGGCATAGAGCACGATTGTACAAATAAAAAAGGGCCAGTCGCAACAAGGGAACACTAGGACCGAGTCACGCGATCGCTAACATTCTTTGGTACAGGAACGGGCTGTATGGCTGCTCTCGAGGCTGAGAAGTTTCTTGCAGACTTGGAATAGTGGTGGACTGGACGGACAAGGCGAGATGAAACCCACACAAGAGCACGATTGTAGATGAGTGTAGCAATCATAGTTGGGCACAAATTACAATGATAGATACGACATAGCGGAGGGGCCTCGAACGGGGGCTCTGCTACGTCACGACTTATACAACACATATGTAGATAACTGTAGATGCATATATACAAAAGGCCAATTCACCGTGAGATTTAACAGCTCGGACACACAGGGAGAACGGCTCTTCCTTTTTGCTTCTTCTTGTCCGATCTTTTTTGCTCAAGCAAAAGCATCGCCTCAACGTAACACATTTCGCGTGACGACATGTATTGGTGGTGAGGAAACAACCATGCGAGTGCAGCTGGGTTGCGTGTATCCCGATTCCCAGAAGTCAGTGACTCAAATTGTCCGCCTTCCAAACTAGCTCGTGGGTGCTTTATTCGAATACATCCCAGATACATGGCTTTACAAACGTGCGTGTCACATTCCTGCTCCCGTAGCCAAATAAATGCGTCGTCATCTAATTAGTGACGCGCATGAATGGATTAACGAGATTCCCACTATAGAATCATTCCTGGCGCAATGCAAATGAAGGCTCAACAAATAACGCACAAATGAATCCGACGAGCATCTTTCTCCTACTATTATCATCATGTCTCCCCACCGCAAAAGGCTTCCAATCACTCGTCCCGCTACCAACTCTTACTCACGCTCCAATACGGCAGGAGCGGTAATGGTCGTGCCACGGAGCTTTTCGAGACCCTCGCCGCCCTTTTCACAATGCATCGTTAGCCTAGGTGTACGTCCATGTGGTAGGAATCCAAACTTACATAGCTAATCAGAGGAGATATTTCAATCCCCCCATCAGCCACAACAGTAGCTCCAGCCGCGGCGGCCCACCGCCGACCCTGCGCCATGATATCACTCTTACTGGTGTCCGCATCATCCTGGTTCTTGCCCCTGGCGTTCTTGAGAGGAGAAAACTCGTCCTCGCGGCGCACTTCCATGCATGCGAATTTATTCAAAGGCAGCATGGGGAATACGTCAAAGACAAACTGCTCGAGCTTGATGCCATTTGGTGATTCAGGCTTCACTGTCTCGCCGGTCTCGGTATCAGCAAAGGGGATCTTCTTCCTGGCAATATGATGCGGCAGCTTGTGCGCCCACTGGGGGATCGTTTCCAGGAAGCGGAACGAGTAGTAGTGGTTGACGATGTTGGCGGCACGGAACTTGAGAATTCCGGGCTGCTTGGGGTCTTGCGCCTCTGCGGTAGCGCTGTCCATCTCCGAGTACTCGACTACATCTGGCTTGCCGTTTTTGCAGAGAATCAGGCCAACGGATTCGGTGGCATCGCGCTTTCGCACAACCTTTGTGGCAATGTCGACGTCCAGGGAGGAAGAAAACCCGATGAAGACGGGGTCGGCGACCTTGACGAGGCAGTTGTCTACGCAGTATGCGTGGATGTGCTCGATGCCTCGCTTGCGCATGTCGTCGAGGACGCCGGACACAACGAGAGCTTGGTAGATACCGCCGTTGCCATCGGGGGCAACGGCCACTTTGCCCTTGCTCTCGAGCAGAATCTTGCCCTCGTTGGAGATGCAAGGCAGAACGCCCTGGTCAAAGATCCTGACGTTGGCCTTGTCCAGACCAAAGTACTTGTTCTCTTCGAAGAACTGCTCGGTGGGCTGATGAGTCGGGCCACTGGTCATGACGTACCAGGGCACAACTACGGATGATGCTGTACCAGCTTCCTTAGTAGCTAACTCCTGGACCTTGCGGATTCGCTCGGCCTGGATCTGGAACAGGCTCTTGTGGGAAGGCAAGCCAATGTCGTAGCAGCCTTTGGGCGCTGAACTACCCAGCCGTGTACCCTGGCCACCGGCCATGAGGACAACAGCTACCTTGTTCTTGCTGATGAGATCCAGGCCACATCTGTACCACTTGTTGATGCTATCTGTGCTCGAGTCGAGGATGCTGGCTTGAGCAGACTCAGGGAGGGGTTCGAGGGTATCAGGTTTGTCTGACTTGGTCTCGTCCAAGGCGCGTTTGGTGATTTCGTTGATATAACCTGGATTGAAGCCGGAGAGTTGTTCGTAGAGAGTTGCCTTGTCTTGGGTGTTGAGCGAGTCGTAGAAATTCAGGACATGCCCTTGACCAGCTTCGGTGTACTTGGCCTTGAGATCGGTCAAGACCTCTGCGGATGGCTCAACGGGCTTGTTGTTGTCCTGTTTGGAACCCATGTGTAGAATGTCCTTGACTTTGTCCATTGTGGCTACTAGTATACCTCACCAAAGAGACCCGATAGACAAAGTACTTTTAATGTAAATTTTTCCGCCAGCTAATGTGGTTGAGACGGCACACAAGACCACAAGTGGCAAGGAGAGCGGGGGGTTGCTCTGGTGGAGTATCGAGAGGCGAAGGCGCAGCGTGGCAGTGATGGGATAGGTGAGGCGCTGGTTCCAAAAGATGGTGTGTGTGAAAATGTGAGCGATATAACGTTTAGGCAAACCCAACAGGAAGCTTCGTGTTGGACCAACGTCGTCAGATGAAGTGCCTCGTTTGATACAAACGTTCAAGGAATCAAGGTACACATGTGCATAGGTAGCTGTTTCAACTGCTGACTGGTCAGTGGTCACTAGTCACTGGTTCCAGTATTCAGGGTCCGAGACCCAGTGGCGGGGCAACCCCAAATTCGCCATTGGTCAGATCTAATGGCTGGCATTCCGTGAAGTTGGTCAAACTCGGGAGACCTTAATTTTCACCCCAAATTACCTAAAACGAAATAGTGCGATGTAGCACAGCCAATGATGGTGTATGTACTTGACATCATCTCGCTTTGTCGTCGTCCCGTTGAGGCCGTGCTGGGAAGGATATGATTATGGGCTCAAAATGAAGCTCAATTTTGGACGATACAACGTATGGCTGATTATGGTATTTTTCATGGAACGTGGGAGCGCTGAAAAGAAGCTGTCTTGGGTCGGTTTGGCTATACAAATCTCTACGTAGTTTGGGGTGAAAAATAAGGTCTCCCGTCAAACTCTCGACGGCAAGTTGCCTCTCACTTGCTGCCAACCCCGATTCCTGGCTAGTCTCCCTCTGGCACTGGGCGATAATCAAATCAGCTCAACCTACGGAGTACAAATTTGTGCCATTGACAAGTGGAAGTGAGGTGAGATACAACTTGGTGTATGTAGTTACCTATTCCATCCCTCCCTCCCTCTTCGTAGACATCGATGGATGTACCTACCTATGTACAGTATCGGCATGGAACTTCAAGTCTACTGCAACATAAAAGCTCGGTATGCAGCCTCGCGCATTCTCGATTTGGCTTGCGCAATGAACAAAACCTGGGGCTGAAAGTCTATTCGAAAGCTCAGATGCAACCTCGGAGTGATCGCCGAGCGAGAGCCGGATAAGTGTTGCAATAGGTACCTACATATGTATCTACATACTCCGAAGGGTAGCAGTCACGATTACAGAGTACTCCGTAAATGAATTAGCGTTCAAGCCCAGCCGTCAGTAGTCCGCACACTCGAGAAACTGAATGAGGCGCAGACAAAAGTTGGCTGGCGACCATCTTATCTGAGACGGTGCTGGATGGCAGTGGATGCTGCATGTTGGCGGCTCTCGGGACTGTCATAAGCCTGGAATCAACCTGACTTTCCCAACAGAAGTCTTCTTGCAGCTGCAACGAATCGCGTGTGATGGGTTTGCCTTGACGACTCTTGAGCAACGACGATGCAGTTTGAGAAGCTGCTGTAAAAGGTTCATATATTACAGAAAGGTCACACTTTTCATTCAATGGTGAGATGGCCGAGTTGGTTATGGCGTCAGGTTAAGGTTCCAACCTCAACAGTTATCTACTTCCTGATGGAGAAATCCGCCTGGGTTCGAGTCCCAGTCTCATCAACTTTTTGGTATCGCTAACCTCGAACGGCGAAGGTTCCCGTCCTTTTTGGGCGTTTTGATCCATTGGTTACAAGGTAGTGCCTGGTTACATATGTATTAAATTTGGGTGTGTCCGTTTTACGACTTGGTTTTGCGGATCAGCTTGTTAGAGAACAGAGACACGATTATGTGGTACATACTAATTCAATGCAAAAGCTGTGCCATGGATTCGAGCTTTGGCTCGTCTCTGTCACGGTCTGTACAGTGCCGTCTGTGCTGCTGTGACAATGCACTATATAAGCTCGATCAAGCTGCAGACGTGCGACTTGGTCACTTGACCTTTTGGGCGGAACGGGGGTGGTTATGCGTTCCTCACAGTCTCCTTCTTAGTGTGAGAGAGTGGGGCGCGCGCATCTTTGTACTTGGGATAGCATCAGGGGACGAGAGGACCCTTCTTCTCTCTTTCTCCTCAAGAGAAACAATTCCATTGTCAACGCTAGAGTGCAGCAACCATCCTAGGCCAGCTCATCACAGGCTGGGTATAATCATGTCAGGTAGATCATAGCAGTATTGTTGTAAAAAGGCTCTTCTATTTGAATGACTACTAGTTCGTTAGTTCGTACGAAGACAGATACATGTATCTCATTGTCGTAAAGCGGATGCTTTTGTTGAGATATATATACGTGTGGAAATTTGTCGAGGACTACCGCCTGTGAGTTGTTGGAGACGGCATGTTGCGATGCTACAACAAAAACGCGCCAAAGTTCCATTTTTCAACCAACAATGATAAGTAAAAACTCATAATCAAGCTCCCAATCTCTGTTTGTCTGGCTGTTGACGATTTCGAAATATGTATATCTTGTAGGGTAGTTTCGGACGCCCTTAGGTTACAGGTAACGTACGTATGTACATATGTACATACATAATTGGTCTGTACGCATGTACATATGATGTACCATAGGCCTGTGATGAAAGTCTCAGCGCGCACGGACCAGGCCCCATACGCGCGAAGTGATAAGATTCGGCAACTTTTTTTTCGTGGCTCCTTCCATGTCTTTGAGAATGCGGGCAGATTCATTCATTCACCATGCCACCATCTTTTCAGGTTCTCCCCTTTCCCATTTGAATTATGGCTACGTCGCGAATCTTTATCAAGGGCCTGCCCCCGAACATCACAGAGCCGGAACTTCGCAAACATTTCTCCGCCAATGATCGCGAGATCACCGATGTCAAGCTATTACCGCAGCGCCGGATCGCCTACGTCGGCTACAAGAGCCAAGATGATGCGACAAGTGCTATCAAGTACTTCAACAGGTCATACATCCGCATGTCCAAGCTGTCGGTCGAGACCGCACGACCTGTAGGTTCTTACCCGGATCTTTGCCCCTGTGCGCTAGTCGCTGATGGAATGCTAGATCTCAGAATCAGCCTCGCTCCAGGGACACAATGCACCCCAACCAGCTCTCACTGTGCCAGGGAGTCAAAGTGTGGAGAAGGATGCGAACCCAAAGAAGCGGAAGCGAGAAGATCAGAACCCGTCTGATCCTAAGCTACGGGAGTTCCTGCAAGTCATGAAGACAGGAAGAGAAGGTGTCATTGCAGATGAAACAAATCCCGCCGTCGGAACAAGTTATGCCTCCGAAGCTGGACAGCTTGCTGTCCCTGAGAACGAGAGCGATGACGAATATGAACAAGTCCCAATGAGAAAAGAGAAAACAAGGAAACTACACGCACATGAGGACAAATCGGAGGCAGTCGTCTGTAAGCCATCAAAAAAGGAGGAGAGACTTCAAGGCGATGACACACCAGTGAAGGCTGTCGAAGGCAAGATCGAGAAACTTGATTTGGAGACAGCCGATCACGCCGTTCCAGCATCAGGAGCCGCCACGGATGACGACTGGTTACGATCACGCACAAACAGACTACTCGATCTAGTTGACCCCGATGACCTGGCCTCTGTGGCGATGTCTAGCAAAGAGCAAGACATTAAAGTCGACGAACAAACATCGCATTCCACAGACGTGGCCATGCCAGACATGGCTGACATGGCTGAGGAGGTGATGACGAGTCAGGCGATGGAAAGGCAAGAAGACGCTGTGCAAGTCATCTCTCGCACGTCTAGACTTTTTGCCCGAAATTTGTCATACAGCACCACTGAAGATGATTTGCGGGAAGCCTTTCAGCGATTCGGAGCTCTCCAAGAGGTACGTCGCTATATTTTCTGCAGCCACCTCAAGCACACACACCCCCTTTACTCCGATTTCTTAGGCGCAATGATGAACCCCAAGATAGGGACAGCTTATACTACGGTATATGATGTGAACCTGGGCGAAAATTTTAGTAGATGCTTCGATTGTCTGAGCCAATGCCTACACGCGTTGAATCCTCTTCCACTCCGCGATATTTCTTTTGCTATCCTCACAAGAGAACAACGTACTGACATGTTGAGGTTAGGTGCATCTTCCTCTAACTGCATCGGGGTCAACAAAGGGATTTGCCCTGATCCACTTTGTAGACGCGTCTGATGCCGTGAAGGCATTCCAAGCACTGGATGGGGCGACATTTCAGGGGCGGATCATACACATCATTCCAGCCAACCCCAAACGAGAGCAGGGATTGGATGAGTTTGGAATTTCCAAGCTACCCCTGAAGAAACAAAACATGATACGTAAGAAAGCAGAGGCTGCTTCGAACAGTTTCAACTGGAACTCCCTCTACATGAACCAGAATGCCGTCAACGAATCGGTGGCGACACGATTGGGTGTCTCAAAGTCCGATCTGCTTGATCCGACATCGACTGACGCTGCTATCAAGCAGGCCATTGCCGAGACGTCAGTGATTCAGGAAACGAAGGCCTACTTTGCCGCCAATGGGGTGGATCTGGATGCTTTTAAATCTACGAGACGGGGAGATGACACCATATTGGTGAAGAATTTCCCGTACGGTACTACCATGGACGAGATCAGAAAAATGTTTGAGGAGCACGGTCAAGTGCTTCTAGTTCTGATGCCGCCTACTGGTACCATAGCGATTGTGCAATTTGCGCAGCCCAATCACGCTAAAGCCGCATTCGGTAAGCTCGCATACAGAAGAATCAGAGACAGCGTGCTTTTTCTAGAAAAGGCACCCAAGAATTTGCTCAAAGGAGACCACTCTACTCAAGTCAGTCGGATGGTGAACCAGCAAGTGACTGGAGTGCAGAAACTTAGTGTTAGTGAGCTGCTGTCAGGCGGTGATAAGGCGGAGGAGGTGGAAACTACCTCTCTCTTCATCCGCAATTTAAACTTCACCACCACTACTGAGAGGATGGCTGAGGCTTTCAAGGTTCTTGACGGATTTATTTCCGCCAGAGTCAAGACTAAGACTGACCCCCAAAAGCCGGGCCAAACGCTCAGCATGGGATTTGGGTTTGTGGAGTTTTCAACCAAGGAGCAGGCACAGGCAGCACTGAAAGTTATGGATGGTCACGTGCTGGACGGCCACACTTTAGGCGTCAAGGCATCCCACAGAGGACATGACGCAGCTGAAGAACGGCGGCGGGAAGACCGGGCTAAGAAGGTAGCCGCACAGAGGACCAAGATCGTCATCAAGAACTTACCCTTCCAAGCCACCAAGAAGGACGTGCGGTCGCTGCTGGGATCTTATGGGCAGCTAAGGTCGGTTCGGGTCCCAAGAAAGCCTGACTCTACCGCAAGAGGATTTGCATTCGCCGACTTTGTGACCGCCCGAGAAGCGGAGAATGCACTGAACGCTTTGAAGGACACCCACCTCCTGGGGCGCCGCCTAGTATTAGACTTTGCGGATGCCGAGGCTGTAGACGCAGAAGAGGAGATTGAAAAGATGCAGCGTAAGGTCGGGCGCCAAGTCAATAAGGTAGCCCTCCAACAACTTACTGGCGGAGGGAGGAAAAAGGTTAATATTGGCAACGATGAGGACGCACTGGAGGATTAACATGATAGGGAGCAGAACAAACAGAACTATTTGGCTCCCCTTCTCGCAAAATGCAATACATACCGCACGAAGAAGGACAAAAAGATGGCAAAGTATTCAATGTGCCCAGCATTCCCTGGCCCAGGGCCGTTGTCGCTGCGCCCTTGGGAAGGGCAATGGCAATTGGCAGTGTTGTACCGGTTTTTTTTTCGCCCCTCTCCCATATACCTACAAGTTACAACGGCTCGATCTCTCCGATTCCCCCACTGGTACCCGCCGCCAGGCCAAGGTGGCGACGCGAACAGAATAGCAGCCGTTGCGATAGAGATTTCTGGTGGCCAAGCAAAGCATGACGTGGTCATGAGCTGACGGCAGCCCAGGAACGAAGAATGCGGCTCATGGGGGTGGAGGACTCTAGAGGCCATCTTTGTCTGATGTCAATCTCTCTCGCATACCTACGCGGTTGTCGGCAAAACAGACTTTGGAAAGGATTGTCTTTGCCACGGGAGAGAGAGCATTGAGAAGCACTGCTTGGTGTGCGAGACCCGCTTCGCCATCGACCCTCGACCCTCCCTCCCTCCCTTGCATCCGCCCGACGCCCTCGGCGGCCGGCGTGCAGAGAAACAGATGCAGACACTTTAACTGCCTGTTCACTGTTGTGCCTATTGGGGTTGCGACAGGGTCTTGATTGGCTGCGGACATGGCCTCTTTCGATCGTAGACATGGCTTACACGGAAGCTTTTGGTGACGACCTTTTGTCGATGGAAAGCCCCATCCTTCTCCGCGGCTTGGCGTATCCTGGACATGCCCCCCGGTCCCCCATCTCATCCCACCCTTTCCTGGGATAGTTCACAGATAGATCATGTTATTTAGGTCGAGGGGCGAGGAAGTGAAAGAGAGTTGGGTAGCCCTGTTGCTAGCCCTTTGTCAATACGATCCGCTCAAGCTGTATCAGGCTCGCGACGATAGTCTTGGATTTATACAGTCATGGTTCCTCCAGGGAAACAGTCCTACGTTCCAGTTGATTTCATCACTCCCCTCCGATTATACATCTATCCCACCATTCCACGTCGTTAAAATTCCTCTCAGCATTTCTTGTCCTTTTCAACTCGCTCTTCATCTTGCCTTTCATACTTTGTGGCGACTATACGACTTGTTGTCCAAGGCATTCGTGTTTGTCTTTTCTTGCTCATTCTTGTTCCGTTGTTCGGAATCGGCAGTGGGCTGTGTCCTCGTCTACGCTATTCGTGCTGGCATTCCATTTACTTGGTACCTCAGAGCCCTCGATCAGCCATGTCTTCACTCGTTCAGCCAAGACCTGTGCTGTCATCACAGCGGTACGCTCAGTCTCCAGACTATGTTGATACGAGGCGTAATAGCATACCGGCGGACAGGATATCGTTGCGTGAGTCGACAGGCAATGCTCAAGCACACACGTTTAACGACTTGGTGTCGTGCTACCAGAACCAAGTTGCTCTATCACCAGCTATGCAGACGACAATTCCTTCCCCCATGATGCCATCACAATCTTTCGACTACCTTTACCGAAACCCAACTCCTCGTCCACAAACTCGCTACCAGAGACGCCAAAAGGCTGCTATCAACCCGCTCTACTTCTGGCCAGCCTTCCGTCAGTACCGCAACAGGCAGGCACACAAAGATACACAAAAGGACAAGGGTGGTGTATGGCGTAGACCAGAGCTAGAAGATGCCTTTGTTGACTGTAAGTCTACGTTTTACATATTCACGTCTACCTGTCATTACCGCACCCATCGCCCATCAACTATTTGACGCCGAGCTGCGCTAACGGTTCTCAATCGTAGCCGTGTTGCTCATGCCCCATATGGGCCGTCGCAAGTTCTCCATGGGAGGCAAGCTGCACGGGCGCAACATGCTCATCAGCGAATACATCTTTGTGATCTGCGTTGCCATATTGGGAAGCAAAGAAATCTTTCGCATTGACAACAGCAACGAGAGCATCGAGCAGATGGGGCGTAAACAAGTCTCAAGCCACATGCAGGTTGTGAAGAAGTTCTTTGAAGACCTCCGGTGCTGTAAGTCCTTCCTCGACCCACGGGCCCATGTAACCCCACCGTTTTATTCTCCTCGTGTGCGTGCGTGCGGATGTGCGTGGGTGAGAAACCCAAAACGATTAAAGTTTGGACTTGGTGCATTTTGTGCTGACCAAGACGCCACATTTTCCAGTCCACTTCTTGTTTCCTGCGGAAGAGAAGAGAGAACCGGGCTCCACCAACTCTGATGACTACTTTGATGACGAAGAGCAGGAGTCGTTCAGGTCCAATCCGGTTCTAACGGCTTTGGCCGAAGGTCGGGTGCCGGACGTCAAGCCTAACTATGAGTACTTCTCCCAGCTCTTGGCCCTGCAGTCATCCATCACGTCACGGCCCAAGACGTGCGAGATTTTTGTATCATCGTCCGAGATCAAGATTCGAGACGACGTTGCCTACGACGCCAACGACACGCCGTTGGACCAGGCATGTTTCCCTCACTTGAACAAATACTCCAACTGTGAGGACAGCCCGAACGTCCTCGGAAAGGACGTTTTGCTGCACGAGTACACGCGTTCGCTTGACAGAACCACATCAGCTTCCGCCAAGACGGTGACTCGGCGATGGCAAAAGGATGCTCCTGCCATGTACGAGATGCTTGATCTTCCTTCTCGGGATGAAGAGTCTCTGTTGCTCGAGATGTGCGTGACGCTCGATCTGCACGAGCACGCCAAGTTCCCGTCAGGATCTGAGCTGACGGGATTCGTGGAAGTCACCATCGCCCAGCCCGTACTCCAGACTCACCGTTGGAAGTGCATCACGCGCCTGACCAGGCCCGCGGAGCTGCATAGCGACGACACGAAACAAGGCGTGTACACCAACGAAAGTGGGATTCATCGTCGAGGATGCAGCGATGCCAAGGCTGACTGCGACTGCCACACCCGCCCTCGACAGGACATACACGTACCTTTCCCTGCTGTTGAATGGGCCAGCATTCTCAGCATGGCCGTGCAGTATCCCGACGTGGAGCATGAACGGTTGAAGGAGAAGCGTCGAAAATACCCTGACGGGGAGGGAAAGAAGGAATCGGAGCGCGCTGGCAGCAAGCGGAAGCGTTCCGAAGATGATGTCGACGCCGCGTCTTGGGGTCGTCGCGAGCTGACCGGCAGCGACTTGATCTGCAAAGTCGCCATGTACCAGGAGCTATGGTCTTGCGCACCCGACTCGACTCAATGGACTCGCCAGAGCATCATCTTCTGGCGCTTCAACACAACAAACCAGTGGCACAAGTACAAGCCCGTCTTCAAGCCGGCGGGGACCACCTGGCGATGGCTGACCATCAACGATCCCATGTCGCGCTACCACCAGCAACAGGCGCTCGTTTATCCCCAGGTGGGCGTCTCGAGAGATGCCATCATGTCCCCCACGCCGTCAATCAACCAGCATTTGACCGCGTCGATGAGCGAGGCGTTCAACTCGTGGGAGCACGGCGCCCATGCCCCAACCCACGTATCTCATGTACCATCTCTGCAGACTCGCAACAATAGCATCGGGCTTTTTGACTCCTCCAATGGCCTCGCCACACCACCACCCACCGCTACACTGCCTTCTGGATACACCGCTGGCCCCTTTGATAGCAGAAACGGCAGTTTCGACGCCAGGAGCGCCAGCTTCGATACCAGGAGCGGTAGTTTTGATACCAGAAGTGCTAGCTTCGACACCAGCTTGACCTCAAACAACGGCGTGACTTTCCTCCCCGCAACCACCGCACAAGCATCCCATCACGACAGACAAGTCGGTTCTCTGGGTAGCGCCCAGAGCTTCTTTGACGGACATCACCCTTACGGGGAAGTGAAGCCCCTCCACACTCCCATGACTTCCTACATGACTGCATCTACGGCCCTCGAGCTACCAAACCAACTCGTCTACGACCACTCCGGTGTAGACACAAGCAATCTCCACGGGTGGGATATGTCAGCCCTGGATAGCTGGTCGGCGGCGGCGGCAGCGTCTGCGCCCGGTACCGCGACAACAGACTGGGCAACCAGCCACGCGAAGATGCAATCACCGGCGGGCTATCACCACGCTGCGAGTATATGGGGGCCTCCGCAGTGGCCGCTCTCGGCGGGAGTTGCGCTGGACCCTCATGAAAGGAGTGGGAGTCCACGACCAGCTAAGAGGCGGAGAGGCACGGTTGATGTGTCCATGCCTGTTGCTGCGGCTTGGTGAGGTTTAAGCGGTTCTGCGGGGAGTGCGGTGCCGACTAATGGGTGAAGATGCTTTTGTGCTCTAATGACGTGTAGGATTTTCTTGATATTCTTTATGGGGTTTAGCGTTTCTAGTACAATTGGCACCTTAGGGTGAGCCGTGTGATGACGGATATTCGGCCTGTTTTTTTGTGTGTCTGGATGACAATACCAGCAAGTTTTTTATAATACCACATAGTTAGTTTAGTCTTCGTTTATTGTTGAACACAGCGTCCAGTATCCAAGCGGGGTTTTCGCTTTATATTTTGTCCGCTTCATGTGACCTTACCTACAGGCTCTCACACTTGACCTCCCTATCTATCTCATCTTAACTTTCGGACTGGTTGTATTCAGTACGCAGAGCACACTTGGCTGTCTGTTTCTACTCCAAGAGTAATCGAAATTTAGCACCCCCGTCGTATCCTGTGCGCAAATATCGCTTCTATTCCAACCAGACACTGCTATCACAACTACGCCTTTTCTCCGGAAATTTGTGAGCCTCATCCATCGACCCCAAAGACACGGATGTCAACGTCCGAACACGCTCTCCCTGTCTGAAGCGCCCGCCCTGAGGGAAGGGGAGGCTCACAGCACGCGGAGACATACGAAGAGAACCAACGAAAAGATTCACGCATACAAAGGGGTCCCATTTGTGAGAAGTCGGATGGATAGATGTTCATACGTAGGGCAGAAACTTGCCAAACTTATCCCTACGGATACGCTCTTGGGTATTGTAAGCAGGCTGCCACTGCTTCGCCATGGCATGGGACAATCACTAAGGCGCAAGGAGAGTCGTTCCATACTGCCGGCTTAGACTGAAGTGCCTTCGTTTCCGTAAGTCTAAGTGGACAGTATAAAACGACTGGCCCTGCGCCTTTTTGATTGTCTCGGCGGACTGGCGGCTGCGGGGGGACGTCTGATCACTTGACCTTTTGGGCGGAACGGTGGTCATGCGTTCCTCACAGTCCCCAGGCTCGCATTTATTGAACGTAAACGCTGCTGACTAACGCACCTATGCGCGTGCATACGGAGTAATACCACCAAACGGGCGACAGTATCTCGAGTAAATATGATGATCTGTTGTCCTGTTGGTTGATGGATTATATGATGTTCAGGGGCTTGAATTGTTCGTAGGTACATAAAAGTTTTGGTGCGATGTTCGGACCGGGAGTACGTTCTACCGAGAAATTTGGTGTTCCTCACCTGACCGAGTAAATCCATCACTAATAACTTATGACGTAGTTATAAGTACGGAGTAGGTACTAGGTAGTGATCACGTACCTACCTATGTGTGTTGTATGTATTATGCACCGAGTAATAGGACCCCTCGTTGCCTTCGATTTTCGTCTGATCTCTTCGCATGTCTCGGTGTGACGTGAGAACCCCTTCCCTCAGGGCGCTTCAGCTCCGCCATACATATCTTCATTATGGTCCTTTCAGGCAGGGGTTCGGCGGTTAGCCGCGTGTTTTCGGGGACGGACATCCACTTGCTGAAGAGGCAATGGAGAAGGGAGTGGTTCCAAGGGGTACCTGCCTCGCAATACATAAGTACATACCTTATGTATGTAGAAGGGCGTCTGGCTAGACAGGGGTAGCATGCGGACGTTGATATGGTTTGTGGGGTGATGGAAGAGATTTGTTGGTGTTTTTGGTACAAATTCCAGTCGAGCACCTTGACTACTGCCCATATGTACGGAGTATGTCTGCATAGCACACGCAGTTAGGTATGCACATTTTGTAGATCTATAAGACAGCCGTGTCGATACTTTCCATACGAAGTAGATAGCGTGTGTTTGGCCGTATGTACAATTGTACAACCCTCTTCTACGAAGACGTCCCACGTGCACGAATTCCTGAATAGCCCAGTGTCTAGCAAACGTCACACGTGTGAAATTGAATAAAGTTGTCAAAATTAGAAATGTAAAAATAATTCATCGCATCTTGTGGAAACGAACCTACTTAGTTGATCGATTCAATAGCGATACTGGAATGGGAAATGGGGGACATGAAATGAGAAAGCTTTAAGGGGTTGCTTGGCCGCCCTTTCCAGCCGAATTGACTTCTCCGGAGGATGAGCCTCCGAAGGCAGCATTTCCCCTTTTCTACAAACACAATTTTGAGAGAAAGGGCTGCTGGACTGGTATGGAGGGAAGGGAGGTTGGCCACTGGCTGGTGTTGGGAGCTGGCGATGTGGGGCTCTCGTGATGGATCATGGATCATGGATCATGGATCATGGACTCATGGACTCGTGAAGGGGAGATTCTGATCGCGTGATTATAACGAGTGAAGGTGCTTGGAGCATGGGCTTGAGTACATGCTCGCCACTTTGATATCAAGCTGAAGAAGAAGGCTGCTTTGTGCTGTACAACGTTGGGTCACTTGCCTGCCTCTCGGCCAAACAATAATACTAAAATTTGACCGCGCACCAGCACAAGATTTCGTACGACACGCCAAAGGAACAGATTTCGTGCAGGAAAAATAGGAGACAAATGTACATACGACGAAGAACAATAATGATATTTACTCAAAGAGTCAACAGAGACCATTTGAATGTGATAGCATCAAGTCGGTGACATGAACGGTGTCGCCTTGATAATCTATCCTTGCCCAAAGGAGGACAAACGAGCACACCACACTCTTGAGAGCTTCCTCTAGAACAAAGTTTGTCCGGGAATTGCATTGTCCATTATGGCCTGTGATGGAAACAATGGCTGGTGAAATGCAAACAAGCGGCATGTGCAAGTTTGTCGTCGCTTCAGGCTGGAGTAACCCTGCTTTTGCGTACCTAGGTGCCTACATAGGTACGTATGTACATATTCGTAGGTACATACGGAGAAACCTAGGTACATACATAGGCATAGGTACTCACTGCCACTCAGTAAAGTGGGAGAAAGACTTGAGCGTAGCGCGGCCGTCGACAAACCAATGAGAGCCAGGCCCGGGCCAGGAACGGCTGCGAACTGCTACTCCGTAGGTACCTACATTAGGTAGTTCGCTTCCAATGGAGCGTCTAATAAGCGCGGGGCCTTGCAAGTTGCTACGGAGGCCAATTGAGCGAGTTGGAGTGAGTGGCCACTGGCAGCTGAGCGGGCGAGTGACGAATTTACGAATAGGTACCTACTACAATCATGACGCGACGCCGAGACTGAACATGTGTGCGATGATTATGTTCTGTAATAAAGGTCCGTTTGCAGCTGGCGGGTGTCCAGCCGCGTGCTGTGGGTGGCAGTTACGTTAGGTACAGCCCCTGCGGAAAAATAACGCCCAACGCCATATCGGACCCCCTTTTGGATCACCATGAAACGCCAAAAGTTCGTAATTGATTCGAGTCTATATTTATCTGAACGCTTAATAATCGACTACATCAATAAGTTGCTTACCACCTGTTGAAATGTATCAAGTGGAGGAAGTTTTGTGTTATTTATGCGGAGCACTGTACCTACTTTATCCAATCTAGGTACCTAGGTACAGTACCTCCTAGCCGCTCTCAGGGCGGGGCAAAGACAGGGAGCCAAAGGACGACGAACTGATCCAAGACGAGATTTCGCCCATTCGCCCATTGCACCAATCGCTCCCACAATCTGCCTTTGATTGTTTCCGATTGCTTCCATTGCTTCCATTGTTACGGTGGTACAGGGTTCGGCCATGAAACTGCTGCTCCGGCTGCGTGCGTCTTGTCCCTGGATCAGGTCCTGGATTGACCGTGGATAGGCCGCGGAACGAAGGCTCGTGAATACGATGCCTTCAACCAACCGCCGCAACAGCGTCTTTACGCTTGGCTCAACTGGACACTCAGGGTGAGCAGCAGCCCGTCTTGTATCTGGCCATCATGTCGCACGCCCATGCGCTTGGTCGTAGGTGCCCTCGTGTATCGGTCCTTGAACTCTGAGGCTCTTGTGCTTCGTACACCCACCTCCTGGCCTGCCAGAAGTCTTTGCCCCCCGAGTCCCTGACATGAGATTTTTCGTCCCCTAGACTGATTCTGACTTGACTTATATTTCCTCCTTGACTAACAACTGCCAAAAGCTACCTCCCTCTTCCTGCCTGACGCTCACACCGAGCATCACTTCATTCGCCGAGCCCCGTCCAGGTCATGGCGCAAGGCAAAGACCACAATCGCTCTGAGTGACCTGTCACCCGAATACGACGGTTTGTTCCTATTGAAAAAGACAAAGAGAAAAAAGAAAACTGTCACGCGATCTCGTCCACCCCTCATTTCACAACAGCTGGTCTGCGGATCGGGCAGCTGCTCATCAAACAATACCATCTCGCCGGCCTATCTGTCAGCTGTTCAACAAATCATCATTTAACGGCCATCTGAACGCAGCTGTTCATCGAATCACCATCATCTCACTCGGACATTTGAACACAGCTGTTCATGTTATTGTTGTTATTGATCGTCCTTGTGGCTTCCAACCTATTGTGATAACAGCAAGGCCTTGACTGGGGTCTTTAAAACGCTCTCTTCTTCACCACATCCCATCACGCTTTTTTTCCTTCTTCATAATCTCAAGTTTGATACCCGACTTCGTTTTCTATATTTCTTTTTCCAAAACATTTTTATCTTCTCTCGCTGCTTTCTCCTGGCGAGAAGTAAGAGCAACCCCATTCCTTACTATACCTCACAAATTGTGAGACACGTTGAAGACATTTTCCACGTTTGATTTTTATGTAACAGAGACGCCTTCATTTACGCGCACACTAAGCTGCGAATTGGCCATCTCTGTCGTCTTTATTCTCATTCTCCGTTGTTTTCATATTTTCTACTTTTCCTCCTGTCAGGTACACCGTACAAGCTCACGACGCAACTATGCTCGAAAGCTCATGCAGAGTCAGCTTGTGCCGAGTTGTTTCCCTACTGGCTTTCGCTTCCTTTGTACTCGCACATTCATGGGTAGAGTACGCTCTCCGCATCGCCCCCAATGGAACCATGATCGGGGAACGGGGGTTTCCCCGCGGATACAAGCCTCGAAGCGACCCCGGGTTCAGTGACCAAGTCCCCCAGAATATCCTTCCGGTTAAGGGCCAGTCGGCGTATTCTGGGCAGGAGATCCTGAACAAGTACAAGTTTGAGGCGAGCCCCCCGCACCACATGCTACAGGCTGCCCCCGGCGATTATGTCGCGATTGTGCATCTGGAAAACGGCCACGTCAGTCTGCCGCTCAACCAGCCGAACAAGCCTCGGAATCGCGGCACCATCTTCTTCTACGGCACCTCTCAACCCAAGGATGAGGAACGGCTCTTTGATGTGCATCTGCGCTGGACCAAGGACGGTTCGGGGGGTGACAAGAGGGGTGTCCTGCTCGGTACGAGGCATTACGATGACGGACAGTGCTTCCAGCCTAACGCGGATGCCATCGCCAAGGAGCGCGCTTCCAAATTCAGCAGCGATGGGGCCAAGATTTCGCAGGAGCTTCCATGCCAGTCCGACATCAAGCTTCCCGATAATCTGAAGCCTGGGAGCGCCTACACCGTGTATTGGTACTGGGACTGGCCCGACCTGAACGCCAACAAGATCAACATGGATAAGACAAAGGACGGAAGTTACCCCTGGGCCGGCTCTTTCATGCGAGGCGATACTATCTCCAATGGCTGGACCATGGACATGATCTCCAAGAATGAGAGTTACTCGAGCGTCATCGACATCAAGATTGTGGATAGGCAGGCTCCGGGCGTTTCTATCAAGTCTGACGCCAAGCAGGTGTATGTTGCGAAGCAGGACATCTACTCCAAAGCCATCGAGGAGCAGATGAAGAGCAACTTCCAGGTCCCCGTTGGCGATTCCGGAAGCAGCAACTCGAATAATGCTGCGGGATCGATGCCTCCCCCCTCTGCTGCCGCCTCCCTTCCTGTCCCGCTCTCGAGCGCCCCTCCTCCTGCGCTCTCTGTGGCAACATCTCTCCCCTGCAGTGGTATCGTGACAGTCACGCAAACCCAGATGGTGCCGCCCACGACAATCTTCCAGACAATCTACCGGACTGTAGACCCCGGCACACAACCTACGCAGCCTCCCGCCGATGGAGTGACCGTCACAGTGACCAGCCACGTTCGAATACCGCCTACAGGAGGACCTGCCCGTCGTCTCGTGAACAGCAAAAACAGACGCTCCGGCTGGTTCGGCGCATGATTATCATGACATCATGCGGGAAGGGGGGAGTTGTTCGCAACAAGTCGTTCGTTTTTGTTAGGTCCAGGTTTCAAGAAGGTGGGAAATCCCACGCTTACTTGGGGGGGAGTCAATCTTTTCAACATGTATATAGTTATTTCTTCATGCGCTCTTCTTGTTTGTCTGACTAGATGAATCATCTCCTTACCGCGTGAGGTAAGGGGCACTCTTTTGTTGTTCTAGTATAGGTATGAACTCACGTCGTGCTTTGGTCTGGCAATGGGAACTTGGAAAGGAAATTCTTTTGACGAATTGGATATGAGTTGAGATGAAATGAAATGAACTTGCTCTCTTTGTTGGCTTACTTTACTTGTCTGTGCGTGTGTGGGTGCATGCCTTTGTGTGTCGAGGCACACCACAGCGCTGGCCTATGTCTCCGTGCGTGACGGACGGTGCGGCGGCGACATAACTACACACACAGCCAGCCGTTCTTTGTTCGCTTCTCACAAAGTGCCTCGTCTGTATTCCTCCGAGGACCGGGAATTCAACCGCGATGCAAATAGCGTAGGTAGGCTGTCGTCGCGCAAATCAATCTGCATCTTTCGAACTTGATCCCTGTCTGGCTTGTGTCTCACTTCCTTTGTCCTCTATTCGCGAGTTGATTCCAGGTAGAAGTATGACGCAAGCGTGAGCATTATAGCAGGACTGTTTCGTCTCGAAAGCCAATTTTTTGCTGCTTCTTAGAATAGCTTTTTTTTTTTTTGTCAAAGATAGGCTAAGGCAAGACAGTGGGAAATTCCGTGTTGAACGTGACCTCGTAAATTATCATCTCATTCTATCTTCTCTCAAGGGACGCCAAACACACATGAGCATCTTCTTTACGTTCGGGGGGGGGGGGGGGGGATAAACATCAGTCTGAATACTGTTTGAACATGCGAATTGGCCCTACCCCTCGCTCTACCCCTCGCCCCGCAAAGCGGCGTCATTCTCGCAGTGTAAAGCAATGGTCAAGCAATTCCGGCATTCATAGACAAAATGCGGCATGTATCTAGTCATCACATTGCTCGCAATGGCCCCCCTGTTTAAGGGCCTTCCACCTAGAGACGGGAGTGGCATGGAGAATCCAGCAGTTACACAGATGGCTCAAGTGATGTGTCATGATTACACAAATTGCCAATCTGCCATGCAGGTAACAAATTCTCTCCAACGACTACACATCACCTCACCTCACATCTCACCGCACTGTGCAATGACAACATCCATATTCGGTATATCCTTGCCCTTGTATCCCGTCTTAGTGGCCTCCATCTTCCTCACCACGTCCATTCCATCGACGACCTTGCCAAACACAACGTGTTTGCCGTCAAGAAAGGGCGTAGGCACTGTAGTAATGAAGAACTGGGAGCCATTGGAGTTGGGACCTGCGTTCTAAAATTGAATCAGGGTCAGAGAAATTACGGGGCTTATATGATGGATAAAAGACAACAAGAGTAGAGCTGGAAGGAGCTTGGGCACCAAAAAAAGAAGAATGTGCTGATGACGAAAGAGAAGGGTTCAAAAAAAAAGGGCATGAGAAAAGCATCCTCATTGGAAAGTGTCATACCGCCATAGATAACAGCCCTGGCTGATCGTGCTTCAACGTAAAATTCTCATCCTCAAAAGCCTTCAAGCCCCATATACAGGTTGAGCCTGTGCCGTTGCCCTTGAGAAAGTCACCACCCTGGCACATGAAGTTGGGGATCTGGAAGAAGGAAAGATTTAGCAAGAAGCTTCTGCACTGCGCAGAGAGTAAAAAGAGGGGGAGAGGAAGGGGAAGGGGCCAAGAGCACGCACGATGCGGTGAAATTTGGAACCCTTGTAACCCTGCGGACTGCCTTGTGCATCCTTAGACTCGCCTGTGCAGAATTGGCGGAAGTTCTCAGCAGTTTTGGGAACGATGCTCAGAAAGAGCTCAAAGGTGATGCGGCCGAGAGGCTCGCCTGAAGTTGGAGGTTAGCATTGGCGAGCTGTGAGATGGTCAAGCACGTGATGAGAGCACGTATGAGGCATCGGGAGCTGTGATTTGGCAAGCAAGCATCAAAGATGGTGCAGATGGGAGAGAGAACTAAACGAACCTCCTAGTGTCATGTCGAAGAACACCCTGCATCATGTCTTTCGGATTAGCTTAGCCCAGGCCATGACATGAGGCTCATTCGTCGACCACGTGTGCAGTTCCTGGATGATCGCAACAAACAACAAACAGATGGAGGTGTAAAAAAAAGAAGTTGCGAGTTTTGAGGCGTCTCCCACTTACAATGGGTTGCCCGACTCGGGCAGCTGTGTGGGTGGCATATCGAATGATGCTGAATGCTGGGCTTGACCAGGACGTACGGAGCACAGATAACGCGCACATGAGATGACTCTGTGTGCAAACAAGTCTCAATCGGGGTCAAGATACTTGCCGTCGATGAGGTACGTCCATTAGCTGGACCGAATCGGACTAGCGCCGGCTGGCCTGACTCGATCGGCTTTCCCCACTCTCGTCTGAGAAAGCATGACAACTTACAAAAGTTACAAGGCACGGTCTGGCATGGCATGAGGGTGGGCATTCAACCCAGCTTCAAAACAAAGGTCATCATGATGCTTACGAAGCACCGACCGTGCCTTAGACACGGAGTTTATTACACTACGGACATTTAGAATATATGGTGGCGCGGATGGCGCGTCCTGGACTCCTGGCTAGCCCATCAAGACAAAAAAAGACACCACGAGCTGACCAAGTTTCCAATTGCAAGCTGACTATTGAACGGGAACCTCGGAGCCATTGCCTGGCGGTTTGCCAGCTTGCGCCCGTCAGCCTTGGAAGCAGCGGTGAATTTGTAGACAGCTGGCCAGTGGTGGCTTGAGCGCAGATGTTTGTTTTGTCAACTGGCCTAATAACACGGCAGAAGTTGTACATACATATACAAACATATATACTCTGTAGACAGAGAGAGGTTCTCGTGAGAGTTCGGTTTCACCTCTCTGAGAGACTGCGCCTTCACGGGGGGCCTCACCCACCTACAAACGTGAACACGATGCATGCCATCTGAGACGAGTCGCGGGGGGGATCTACGTGAGCCTCCAGCCAATCATGCGGCGGCAATGGAGAACATGACCTTGAATGCTTTGTGCAGACTGGAGCGAGACATTTGACCCCGAACCAACCATGTAAAACTCCAAGTGGCGGAAAGTTGGCGAGAGCGCATCGCTGGAAGTTGGAACACTGTCCCAAAGCATCTGCGCTAGAAGCCAGTTTGTGGCGCACCCGACATACACTGTGTGGTGTGGAGGCTTGTTTTGACTGCGCCGATTGGGAGATGACGATGGCGGTGGGGCCCAACTCCAGACAGTCTTACGAAAACTCGATGGTGGACGAGCCCTTCAATACAAAAGACGTCACACAGATGGCATGTTATCCCGTCGTCAACAACTTGTCGCTTATGCTTCCTCATAATAAGTCGTCGAAGGGCCCGGGCCGGAGTTTTTAGAACACAAAAAGGCGCCACTTGCCAGCCAGCAACAGATGTTCGGAACAAGGCTTTACATCCATAAACAGGCGTTTTGAATAGTCCCCGGTCTTGTTCTAGCGTACAGAGTAGACCTACGCTTGGTCTTAAACCCGGCCGGGCCGTTTGCACTGTGCATAAGCCTCAAGAGCTGGCGACGGACGCTATCGTAATTTGTACATCGTTGAAAGCATTTCTCGCCGAGGCATGTGTTGTAACTTGTCTAGCTGCCGAGCGCCGAGCAGTTAGGTACACATGTACTCCGTACCTATTTAGATGGATGTCTATGACGGTTCCACAGACTGGGTGCCCTGATTTGGTCACGGCTACGTCGGAGTTGCATGACGCAGTTGCAAAGCTCCGGCTAAGCAGACAAGACGCTCACGGCAACGACATGAACGAGCCAGACAGCCAGCGCCCAGTATCATTTGGACCATAGGAAAGGACAAGGCCATGAAGCTCGCGTGCGGCCGCAATCGACAGGAAATAGGCCGGGAGCAAGACTCTGCTCCATCTGGATTGGACATAGAAACAAAACAGTCGAGCTGATTATGTTGACCGGTTTGGTGGACCAGAACCGAAGGCGAACCAAGGAATTCGGCGTCTGTCTGAGGCAACTCCAGCCACTCGAACAGTTTCCGGAGAAGGATCAGTGCAACCCCAGGTTCCAACCCGCAGCTCCAACCCCGACCCGGTTATGGTTCGTCTGGTTTGTCTTGATGGTCGTCTCGCTCATCTGCTTTCAACTCACTGGGATGCCAAATGGCCGGCAGCGGCATCGGTGCCGGAACGAGAGTGGAGATGTGGGTAGTCTTGTGGCCACTGGCGAGTATGAAGCGATGATGGCCAGATAGGAGGCGATGAGACAGTCGCCCGCATACTCTGCCACCAGCAGGCAGGAAGTTCACGAATCCAGACACATATGTACGGAGTACATAGGTACATGTGTAAATGCAGGGGCGTTTCCACAGTGCACTTCACCGTGCGAACTAGTGGATCCCCCCACCCATCCAGGCTTGCTGCCCAGCGTCAGACTCCTAGGCGCCATGAGCCCCACTAAATAGCCACAACAGCCATCAAACAGCCGGAAAAACGGCCCAACCAGGGTCCAGCACTCGCGTCGCAGCTGCGCCGGTATCCACGTAGTGCCACGCTGCTTCGCCTCCTGCACTCCGCAAAACCTCTCGCGGTTCGGCCTGGTCTCGCCAGTTTGTCTCTGCGCCTCTCTTGCTAATTTACCTATACTGCTTTGCATCTTCTTTGTCGATTACACGCTCCTCCGTCGAAACGTACTCGCCTCACATGCAAAGATCCTCTCGCCTTATATCAAGTCAAGTCGTTGTTCGAGATCGTCGTGAAAACTGTCGTCGTCTGTTGGCTCATTCGTCTTTGCTATTCGCCTTGTTGAGCGTTCAAAGTGACGGACGACGACATCTCGCCGCCTCACAGCCCCGTTTCGCACTAACGGCGACGGCTAGCTACCACATCACGCCCAAACAACCTCACGAACTTGACCTCGGGATTAACAAGTTCGGCTGCTGTCCTCATGCCGAGGTAGGGCTTTGAATTGTATCGACGTTCCGCGCTTCGCTTCTGCGACGTCTGGCCTCTTGGATCATGATGGGTGCCATTCACCAAATGTTGGGGGAGGCGGCTCTTCTTCTTGTACGACAAGCCACCGACATGCCAACAGAAACGCAGTCGTCAGGCGCATCTTCAACTAGCAGTCCGCCACTGACTGCTACGAACAAGAATGACGGCGGAAACAATAACAACAACAACAATCAAGGATCCAGCTCGCCCCTGTTATTCTTCGTGGCTCTCGGTTTCGGCGTGGTTTTTACCAATCTATGGTAAGATGGCATTGACGCACAATATTTCCCGGGCGGCTTACAGCCAGTGCGGGTGGAGGATGCGACCTCTGTAAACTCTGCAGTACTAACACTGCCAAAGGATCATTGTTGGCGTCAAGTACTGCTTTCGATACAACGCTCGTAATCGTGCCAGAATGACCAACGAAAATGGCGAGCCCATCACCCTGGAAACCGTGTACCGACCTCGCAGGCGTCGTGAGAAAAAACTCATGACAATGGACGAAGTAAATGCAAAATTTCCAATGAAGAAGTACAAGACTTGGATGTGGGAGCGTGCCAGGGATGGATTGCCAACTGCTGGGGGCGTGTCTGTCCCGGCGAGCCGAGCAAACAGTCTGCGCGACGCCGACGGCATCCTGCCCGATCTGACCTCTGTCAAGAGTCACTTGTCTGCAGATGCTCATTCCGCCGACATACTTCTCAACGGTGTCACTGACCTTGCTAAACACGACGAGAAGGAGGTTCAGGCAGCATCAAGGCCAAATGAGCGCAGCGATCGGACATCCACAAACGACGGCGTGCGGCCTGCATCCTTGCGACGAACTTCCTTTGATGAAGAAGATGATGATGACGACGACGATCATATCGACGCTGCTCTGCCGCCCGAATGCCTCGCGGCGCCAGGCGATTCTTGCGCCATCTGCATTGACACTCTGGAAGATGACGACGACGTTCGAGGTCTTGCATGTGGGCATGCTTTCCACGCTGTTTGTGTCGATCCGTGGTTGACGAGCAGGCGGGCTTGTTGTCCTCTCTGCAAGGCCGATTACTTTACCCCCAAACCTCGTCCCGACCAAGAGTGTGATGCGCAATCCGCCAGCAATACAAATTTGGATCCTCGTGCCAACTCTCGCCTCAACCTGCCCAATGCTCTTCGATCCGCATGGTTTCGATCCGGAACATCACCTACGAGTCCGGTGTCTGATACTCGTCACGGCAGAAGACGTGGTCGATCAGATCGTGCCTCGTTGCAAGCCGGTCCACCAGATGTCAGCAGGGCCCCAACAGCACTTTCAAGTACGTCTAACGGGGGTTTGCTCTCGTCCGTTCGTTCTGCTCTTCATTTTGGTCGTCCTAGGACAACGCCATCTACGACCGCGATCGTCACACCGTCACAACTAGAATCTGGTGGACACACCACCCGATGAGGGGCAATGAAGGTCGTAGTATTCACACTCGACGAATGCTATACGAAGTAACTTTTCCTTCCTGTTCTGAATATCGCCTGACATCATGATGCTTCGATTTTCGTCCGTCACCGATGGAGCTAGACAGTTCACGAGATTGGTCTTGTCTCTACAAGTGCAAGCACGATCCTGCCGGTTGTCCACGAGATACAATAACTCAAAGCACCCAGTCACTTCAGGCCATCCATCATATCGATATTACCTTTTTTTTCTTCTTGGAGCGGTTTCAGCTCGCATCCATATCTTCGCCCCACCTGTCCCCTCCTCTCGGGGAAAGCGGTACAGGTACTCTGACGAGTAAGAACGGGACAATGGGGTTTCCAGGCCGTCACGGTCGAAATTTCTGGCATTCATGCATTCATGCATTCATGGGGATGATTTGACATATTTCCTTTAGCCTCGCATTTTTGTATCAAAATTTGCGGCTTCATTTTTTGGGGTGTTCTTTCCATGCAGCGAAGGCGTTTGGGTTGGTTTACATATGTACGCGCATTTAGGACTCGCATTATGCATTTGATTTCAAGGGGTTCGCAACAAGGGATTGAAGCATACTGATCGGGATGATTGGGTAGCATATCTTGAGAAGTTGCATACGTGCCATTTGCCATATCTTGAGCGGCGCTGGAGTTGTTTACAGCTTGCTGTGACCTGTGGATATTCCAGTCTTACGAGCGTCCGTTGAACATCTGGTGTGCAATGAACGGACTATATGAGATGAGAAAGTGACTCCAACCTGAGCCCGGTATCTGCTTGACTTATCTACCTCCTCCCATGTTGCATCAACCTTATCTGCGTGTCTACGCCTACATTCGCTTCTTTTACTATCCAGCTATCAACCCATCCATTCAAGTGATTCATCATTGCCTAGCTGACCCAAACGCCCATTTCTGTTTACCTGCTCATCTTGCCCGCGCCCCCCTATCCATATGACATTTACCGCCCTCATAGAAAAGACCCCTTCTGAAACCTCCCCCCAAAATTCGCACTCCTGCTAATCAACTCCGTCCTCGCCCTACTCCCGATCTTTCCCCCAATCGCCATATCCTTCTCCCGATCAAAAGCCCTCTTACTCGGATCATCCTCCTCCTCCTCCTTCTCACCTCTTCCATTCCCCCCTCCTCCGCCCTCTTTCCTCCTCTCATCATGTTCAGCATAGAGACTCTTTTTCCCACGACTAGCTTCTATAGACGCCGCAATGCGCTCCTCCTGCTGCCGCTTCTGCATCTTGGCTCTTTCAGAGGACAAAGACGAGGATGAGGACGATGAGGTGCCCCCGCCAGCGACAGCATGAGACGCAGAAGGCACCCGCCCAAGAAGAGCATCTTTCTGGCGCTGCAGTTTTTCTTGCGGCGTTTCGGTCCAAATGGAGGGGTGGTCGGGGGAGGGTTTGCCGGCGGAGGAGGAGAGGGGTTTGGAGGCGAATTTGCGGGCGCGCATACGGGTTGGGTCGCGTTCTGAGTAGGCTGTTGAGGGGGGAGGGGCGAGCATCCAGGTGTCGCGTTGGGGGGCGGGTTCTTTGGATGGGAGGGTAGGGCCTATGGTTTGGCGAGGGGTTGTGGAGGAGGGGAGGGAGGGGCCGTAGTCGTCTTCTGAATCTGATTCGGAGGACGAGATGGGCTCTTGGTGGTGTTGTGATTGTGGCTGTGGCTGTGGATGGGCTTGTGGTTTGGGGGGAGGAGCTGGCGGCGCGGTTTCTGCGTCTGAGGCCGAATCGGAGACGGGGATCTCGTGGGTATCTTGGGCGGTTCGAGGGGAATATATCGGTCCTAGGTTCACGGCGGAGGGAGCAGAGAGGCCCATAGCGTCGTTGTCGTCTGAGTCGGAGAGGCCGATTTCGTCGTTGTTCGTTGCTTGTGGGAGCGCGACATTGCTACGAGCTTGTTTTGCGGGTGGTGATGCAGCCGCGTCTTCCTCAGGACTGCGCTTGCGCTTTGTGAGCTCTGTGGGTAGCTGCGGTCCAATGGACGACATGATGAACGCGTCGTCGTGTGATGTCGGAAGGGAGTGTCTCGCTAGAAGGGGATCTTGACAGGTTGGTTGGAGATGCGACGCGGTTGCGGAATGCGTTCCGGCTGTGGGTTCTAACTTCTGCCTAACTAATTTAAGACTGAATGATGCATCAGTGCATGTGGTCCGGCGCCGGGGCCCAATGAGTGGGGCACGCGTTTTTGTGAATCCGTGCGGACTTCGGAGTCCGGATATGATGATATAATAAAGCTGTCCTCGGCCGCAAGAATTGGCACAAAGACAGGCGAAGAAGAGACAAGGCGTTCTGAGCAATTTTTCGCAGGCAAAAAAAGCGCGAGAAGAGGCACAAACTTTGAACTGACAATGGCCAAAGTGACCGAGACTGCAAAAAGTTACACTCTATGATGAGACTGGGACTCGAACCCAGGCGGATTTCTCCATCAGGAAGCATGTTGAGGTTGGAACCTTAACCTGACGCCATAACCAACTCGGCCATCTCACCTTCTTGTTGAAAGCTCTCGTCTTATTGATATATATGAAGGCTAGTAATTTTTCTGCCACTGCAGGATCTCGTTCTTTTTCCCTTCAGGTCAGTTCACGGCACAAGCTGAAGCCAGGACTCAATACAAGAATTGCAGTCTTTAATTTGTCTTGAACATTGCAATTCAGCTGTTTCATCATGAATTGTCTAGTTGATGCATTCACTCAATTACACATGTACCATTGAATCTCGGGTGTAGACCCGTTGTCCGCATCCACTTTTCCATATCAGACAGAAACGACGCCATACAACTTTAACCCCCCGGCACCGTCCTCACAATGACCGCCGTCTCGGCTCTCGACCTTCCACAGACGTTTCAGAAACCGTCGTATTCTGCGCTTCTCACTGCTCTTCAGAGTCTTGAACTCTTGCCGCCAGAATGGAACCATTCCCGACGGCGATCCGAGATTATCGCTGAGCAGGAATCTCTTGCGTCGAGACACAAGGCGGACATCACGCGATACCTATCCTCCATTGTCAAGAGTCCGCTCCTTTGGATTGAGGATGATGAGCAGAAGGAGGTTTTGTGGGAACTCGCCAGTAAGCGCATGTCGGAGCGATGTGGGCGGACGGCCATGGGAGAATTGACGAGGCGCTGGCCGTTTGATGGTGTCGACGGGTGCGAACCGTTTGAACTGGTCATTAGAGAGCCCGCATTGACGGGCGACTCGTTGGGCTTCAAGACCTGGGGCTCTTCGTTTGTGCTTGCGCGGCATTTGCCCCGATTGAGAGCAACCTCTTTGTCCACTTTGTTTGACAGGTCATCGGCCTCTGGGCCCCCTACGGTTGTAGAACTGGGCTCTGGGACGGGGTTGCTAGGTTTGGCAGCCGCAGCGCTATGGGGAGTGCATGTGTCTCTGAGCGACTTGCCGAACATTGTGGACAATTTGAAGAGCAATGCCAAAAGAAACCTGGGCTTGATCGAACAAAGAGGGGGAGGGCTGAGTGTCGGGCCTCTTACATGGGGCGGAAGCAAGGAGGAGGTTGATCAGGACCTCTTTGGGAGGCATCATCAATTCAAGGTAGGCTCATGCTTAATATGTCCACAAGCTTCTATTCTTTGGCGCTTGTCTCCCCCCTTCCTCTTCTGTGTTCCTCCTCCAATACTAATCTTGGGCGCAGATCGTCTTGGTGGCAGACCCAATGTACGATGATGACCACCCTGCTCTTTTGGCATCAGCCATCAGTCAACAGCTCGCTCTCGACGCCGAGTCTAGAGCTGTGATCATGGTCCCGCAGCGGGATGCAACCACCGTCGGGCTTTTGGATGCTTTCAAACAGGCTATGCAGAATCTTGACGGACCAATTTCGTGTATCGAGCAGGACGAGCTGGCTGGCCAGGACGACTGGGTTGAGGATGATGAGGCAGGCAATGTTCGGTGTTGGTTGGGGGTGTTTTCGAGAGACAAGCCATGACGTTGCCATGGTCCAGGTCATTTGAAATATGAACATACTCGAGCGCATTTGCTTTTATACTCATCATACAACTGCATAGGCCATTGCCAGTGGGCATGACATAGAATGGTGTGGCATGTTAAGACCCATCCACAACAGCAGACGATAGACGGCCTTGCTGACGCAAGAGACTTCCGGCATTGTGTAAGGTAAATGCAATTATTTCAACCATACAGCAACAGGTACCCAAGTTATAGTGGTCTGTCGCAGGGTATATAGGGGTAAACAAAGCACATCTATCGCAGGGTATATAGGGGTAAACAAGCACATCAGAGTGGCCAGACGGCTGCGCCCATTCTTTTGTGCAACATGGTCGGGTTTAAACTGCTCGAAACCCCGTTGTATCAATCAGACTCAAGAGTCAACCCGTTTTTGTGGGCCGATTGCCGCGCCGGCCGCGCGCTTACTCCTAGGTGCGCTTGTAGCTGCGCCGGAGAATCCTCGGTCCACCCCAATCGAGCCGCTGGCCGCTACATGCGCCACATTGGCTTCGAACTACATATCTACCTAGGTAGACAACAACTCCAGCTATGCGCATTTGCAGTGCATGCCGAGACAAACCCAGACACCCGATTATCGGTCCATAGACCTCAATGCTCCGGGCTTGTAACTCTGCGCGACTCCATTGCATACTCTCCAGGGCTGCCGATTGTAGCTGCCTGGCTTCGCTACCACGGACTTGCAACCTCGAGTTGCGGTAGCTATGGTACGACCTATCGCGACGACTCCAAAGATGTGATGGACAATCACACAGCATGTCCGACCAAGAAGACCAAGAAGACAAGCCTGCTGGCGCAGAGTCTGGATCAAGCGACAAAGCCTTAGCACCTGAATTACCAGATCAAGATGTGGACTCGGATATTCCACTGCTTGAGGAACCAGAGACGACCGGTACCGATCCGCCCAACACCGACGGCGGAGTTTACCTGCAAGACGGACAGGAGGATGTCTCTGAAGTAATCTCCATTGATTCAAGTCTCGTGGACTCTATTCCTCGACGGGCGGCCAGTCCTGTTGACTCGGTAACGTCAGGTCGGGGCGATTCGTTGCAGGTATGTTGTGATCATGGGATGATCAAAAGCCCTTGGAACCAGTATCTCGATCTAACCCCTATGTGCAAGGGCTTGTACATGTCGTCAGCTGGTAGCAGCATTCTGCCTTCAGTAGTCTCACGGCCTGGACTTTTGAGTCCATCTCCGTCGTTTAGGCCATTCGATCGTCGATTCCAGTCTCGGATCACGTCTCCCTCCTCTTCCAACACGCCGCGCGCATCTTCGCCCGCGTTTCTCTCAACTCACAGTCGCAACGTTTCTCTTGGTTCCATCCTTCCCTCGGGTCGGGCCGAAACAGACACGAGTACGACTTCTACACCCTGGGAAGTCGTACGATGGACGAGGCTGAACAAGATGAATGGTCAGGCATTCTCTGAAGCCGGCCGTCGAAATTTTGGATCGCCAACCTGTCTTGCCGCCTCTGCGCTGATCGTCCTAGGCACATCGAAAGGTGTTATCCTCCTATTTGATTTCAATCAGAATCTCAAAATGATTATGGGCCCAGGGACCAAAGGTGTGCTTATGAGATCCGTCAAACGAGTCTTAGACTTATCGTGGCTAATATCACTAACAATAGCCGTCGAATCTGGACCGATTACCGCCATTGCCATATCAGCAGACCATACTAATGTTGCTGGTGGCCACGCAAATGGAAACATCTTCACGTGGGATACCAGCCGAGCTTCGAGACCTTTTCTGTCCATTCTTCATCTGGACGCAACTCAGGTTGAGAACAGAACCGTCGATGGCCATGTTAACAATGCCGCTGTTGTTCATCTTGGCTTTCTTGGAACGCGCCACACAGCTCTGGTCTCTGCAGATGACCGTGGAATGGCCTTTTCACATTTGGCTACCAGAGGCACAGGCGCCTTGGGGCGAACTGTGAAGACAACTAGGATTTTAGGCCGCTACCCAAACGCTTTGGCACTATCAGGCAAACCCATCAAGCCCAGCACAGTCCTTGCTTTCTCTCCTCTTCCTCTTGGAAATGTTGAGAGAGCGACAGACACGATGGGCCTCACTGCCATGCTTACACCGTATCTACTGGTTATCGTGTCCACGACTCCAGTTGCACAAACACAACACAAGGCGGCTCGCCCAAAGGATGTCCCTGTACATAGTACAATATCTGGATGCCTTGCTTGGTTTCCGGCCGTCAAGTTGCGGACTGCTGATGCCCGTGCCGACAGCGACTTATCCAACGCGAAGCTCGTCTACAGTTGGTCAAACGTCCTCACAATACTCGATGTCGATGAACTCCCCAGCGAGGACGCCGATCAGCCTCCAACCCTCGAGTTCAAAGCTAGGAATAGATGGAAGTGCGAAGAAGCTATCGCTGCTGTACAATGGCTCAGCAGGTCTGTGTTGGCCGTGCTGACCATCTCTCAGCGCTTGATGATTCTAGAGGATAGGAGCATGCGGATGACTGAAGCGTTTGATTTGCTACAAAAACACATATTTCATACTGATCTCTTCTCAAAACGACTGCATATACTTGTTGAGCAGCTCGATGACGAGGACTCCAGCATGCATGGAGTGGTGGCTGATGCATTCTACATGAGCTTCAAGGCCTACAAAGGTCGATTTTTTCTACTCAGTTTTAACGAGGTATCGATCGGCGCTCTGTCTAATTGGGCAGATCGCTTAATCGCGATGATGGAGACTGGCGACTACATTGGGGCCATAAAACTGGCAACATCCTACTATACCGGCGACGCAGACAAGCTCACGATCGGGCTTCCCGAGGACGCTGACCTTCGACATGCCATGGTTAAAGACAAGATTATGGAAATTGTGTCTGCCTCATTGAAGTACGTTTTCACGCAAAGAAAGAAAAATGCAGAACATGACGATTCAAGCCACTTGCGAGAGTTGGCAGAAACCTGCTGCGCCGCTTGTCGAGCTCTCGAAGCCCCTGAATTTTTGTTCGACGACATGTATGAATGGTACAGCGAAGCTGAAGTCGAAGGCCTGTTTCTAGAAACTCTTGAACCCTGCATTCTTGACGAAACGATCACAACCATACCGCCATTGGTCGTCAAGGATTTAGTCAACCACTATGTATCTCAAGGGTGGGAGAGCCGGCTGGAAGAGATGATATGCCACATGCAGACAGCTACATTCGACTTGGATCAAATTACCCTTCTATGCAAGCAACACGGCCTTTACGATGCGTTGACTTATGTGTGGAACCAGGCTCTCCATGACTACATTACGCCCGTGATCGACATGCTCAGCCTGCTCGTGCCTCCCATAGCGGACGATGGGGTCAAAGCCGGTGGTACAACAGAAGATGACTACTTCAGCGTCAATGCTCTCAAAATTTTTCCCTATCTTTCATACATTCTGACCGGGCGCGCGTATCCCAACGGGGAGTGGATGGCTGAAAATACAGCAACCCAAGCCAAAGCCGAGGTCTACTGGTTTTTCTTCTCTGGCAAAACCATAGAATGGCCCAAAAATAGCGGCAAGGAGTTTATCACGCGGCCAAACGATGATTCGGAGCCTGCATTTCCTTACTTGCGTATGATCCTCAAGTTCGATGCGCCCAGTTTCTTGAGCGCGCTGAATGAGGCATTCGAGGACAGTTTCTTGAATGACACTTCGGATAAGCAGATGAATGGAGGGTCCGGGATGGACATGCCCGAAGAGCAGATCTTTGGCCTGACGATGAATCGCCAGTACGTTCTATCTATATTGCTCGATGTTATGAATGCCAAGGATTTCGCTTCCGAGGACACCATCTACTTGGACATGTTTATTGCCAGAAATCTCGCCAAGTTCCCGCAGTATCTGCTGTTCTCTGCGTCCACCCTCTCCAAAGTCCTGACAGGTCTTTGCCACTATCCTGGCGATGACCTTGCTGAGGATGCACAGCTTAGCGCAGAATATCTGCTGTCCGTATATCAGCCGCTGGAAATGCAATCCTTGGTGCCCTTGTTCCAAAAGGCACGGTTTTATCGAATATTACGGCGGGTTTTCCGAGAAGAGCACCAATATGGACGTCTCATTGCGACATTTTTTGAGGAACCTGACGACCAAGAAGCCGTCTTCGAATGTGTCGCGGATTGTCTGCGACCGCAGAAGGGGCTTGACGCACGGCAGTTGCAGGAAGTGCAGCATGTCATTGAGCAATATTGTCGTGACTTACTAGCCCTCAGCCCTGAGCGGACAGCCGAGGTTCTGGCACGGCAAGGCACAACAGTCCATGAACTTGTTGTGGAGTCGGCAACAAATGATCCAGAGCTACAATATGCGTACCTGAAAGCGTTACTTGAACTCAAAGGTGCAAACGATGAGAATGGCCATCAGGACGATCGCCAGGGCTTGATCGAACGATACGTGCAGCTCATGTGCAAATTCGACGCCTCCCGTGTTACGACCTTTGTCAGCGGTATGCAGCCTACAGACCTGCGACTCGAAAAGATGCTGCCCACAATGGAAGAGACGGGCGTTGTGGACGCCGCAGTTGTCCTCATGACGCGGGATGGCCAGGTCAACGAAGCCATGAATCGATTGTTGCGGCATTTGTTTTCTCTCGAATCTGCATTACAAGGCATTTTGTCTGAAGACCACCACAACTCTGACACTGACAATGGCAGCGATTTTGAGTCGGCTGTGCTTGAAGGACTCGAGAGCCTGCAAAAGTACGTCCACGTGGGTATATGGCTGTGCCAGGGTCAAACAAAAACACCCAACAAGGTCAAGGTAGTCAAGAAGGGCAAGGGCATCGTGAACGACAGTCTGTCGACAGACGAATTGCTGTGGCTGAAACTGATCGATACCTGCGTGCAATTGACACAGAAGCTTTCACCTGCCATCCAAGACGCCGTACAGGCATCCGTACTGGACGGTGAGAAGGCACCCGCCCTCCATCGATCGCTTGTTCAGCACACATTTACCGCTCTTCTCACGGCAACATCTAGCCAAAATCATGGGTCCTCGAGCTCTAATCTGCTGTCACAGACGGCGAACAATCTATCTTTCTTGAGGATCTTGCGCGCCTTCCTTGCCAACGCCGCAGCGTCGTCTCCCAACCTGGCCGACCTTCGAGGCGTTCTGGATTCCATCTTCGCGGCGTACGCCTATGAAGAATCGATCCTTCGACTGTCCAACCGCCTCCTGGAACGGAGTCTATTCATGAATGTGAAGCATTCGGTACAGCTCCGTGTGCGGGGATGGCGGCCCAAGGGATCAACGTGTGAGGCATGTAGCCGGCGAGTCTGGGGCCCCGGCGTCGCTGGCGCGTCCGTATTCGAGGCTTGGGAAGAGAAGCAGGCAGCCGAGGATGCGGCGCGGCGGGAGAAAAAAATCGGGTATTCAGAGGACGCAAATGGTAAGGCAGGAAAGATGAATGGCAAGAACAAAGGCAAGAGTCCGGATATGGGACCCTCCAGCAGCAGTATGCTCCATGAGCCGGATGCAACAGCGGTGAAGGACAGAGAAGCACCTCTGGGTGCACTAGTGGTGTTGGCATGTCGCCATGTCTATCATCAGAGCTGTCTGGACGCACTGCAGGAGAAGCAGGAAAATCATGTAACAGGGAGGGAGCGCGAGTACAAATGTCCGATTGACGGTTGAACACTTCATGTACGCATTAGATAGATGTATGACGATTGACTCGAGCGGTGTATGTATTTTCATAATGATTGTGGAACAGGCACAGGCTTCCTCTTTTCTTTCTGTTCGCGTCCATCACTAGCAACTTGGCGTGTATTCATCACTCCGTAATCAGTGACGCGAGAACTGCCTGCGGTCGTAATGATTGCTGGAGTCCTGGACCTCACTTCAGTCACTTCTCAGGCTCCACATGCGCATAGCTCCCCCCCCTTTCTCCAGCTTGCCTAGCTTCTATGTACATACACAGTACATTACTAAGCAACACCACCATTATCCCATCACCATCCACCATGGCCAAGGCCCATTCATCACTCCCTTGACCAGCACGACGCGATCAGCTGCGCGCAAGCCCACCATGTCAGCATCACTCGAGGATGAAGACGGGGACTACCTCTCCGACAAGCAATCCTCCGAATCGAGCTCCGACCACGACCACGACTTCCCACCTCGCCCTCTCTCGCAAAACTACTTTGCGCCTCCATTCTACGGACGCCCTCCCACGCCTCTCCCGCCTTCCCCCTCACTGACATCCCTCCTCCGGCCCTCCCGTCCCACAACACCCGACCCTTCAGACGATGAAAACATCGCGCCAGTCCCGCGCGCTGCGCCCAAGGTCCCCACGTACGAATACTACGGCTTCGTGCTGTACCTCTTCAGCAGCCTCACCTTCCTCATGTACGTTCTCTGGAGCTATCTCCCGTCGCCGTTCCTCCACGCCCTCGGGATATACTACTATCCGAACCGGTGGTGGGCGCTCGCGATACCGGCCTTCATCGTCATGCTGCTCTGCTACATCTACGTTGCGCTGGCGGCGTACAATACGGAGATTTTGACGGTGCCGATGCGGAGCGTGGAGACCATTGTGGATGGGGCGGGAAAGCCGGCTGTGATTGATTCCAAGGGTCGTTTGAGAGGGAGTGGGAATAGGGAGAGGAAGCGCGATAGTGGTGGAAGGTTGCGCTGGAGGGAGGTTTGGAATGAAGGGACGGATGCTGTCATGGATATTCCGTTGGGGGGGGTTTGTGAGGTTTTGTATGGGGAGGGGAGGAGGGAGGAGGAGGAGGATGTTGTGGCTTCTGTTGGTGATGAGGATAATAATGATGACGATGATGGCCATGTGTAGCATGTACGCGGGTGGGAGGTTGGGATTCCTGGCTGTGTTCGGCCGTATGGAAGAGTCATGGGGCGTTTGGAATTGATTATCTGGGAGAGACAGGCTTCTTATTTTAAATGGCGTCGTGGAGGCGTATACTGGCATTTTTTGGCAATTGGCGAGCCTTTTGTCCTTTCTTTCCACTGGCAGGACCTGTATAATGTGCTGGAGGTTTACTGTCCCCAAAGGTTTGATGATAAGGACGTGGAGATCCGGTCAACTGCAAAATAGTCGTCGCTTCCCTTCACTCCCAAAAAGCACGCTTTTACTACGTACTCCGTATAACTATACATGTCAACATTGTGCTGGGCTCGTATTTTTACAGTTTCAGAAAGCGAAGTTGCCAAGCAAGAAATGAACGTGGTATACAACAGCCGGTGTTCGCTGGTCCTAACCGACCCAACTACTAAAACTGCCTGTTGGTAGCTTATCAATGGGAGAGCGGACGGGATCCCGAGTTTTCTACCACCTATGGTTGTATGTGCTCATGTCAGCGATAATAGACTTTATTAAGGAAAGCCGTGCCAAATCACAAAATATTGCGGCTCTGGACTCTCTGCTGTGACGGGCCACCCTAAACCACTTCACAACATTTGGTGCGGCCACTTGGCCTTACAACACTTGGTAAACTGTGCCTTGGTTGTAGAGCTATATTGTCATCAGAAATTTTGGACTTTTCCTTTTCCATTCTTTGATTAGGAAGCTAGGCGCGAAGGCAAGAAGCTGGTCACTATGTTGCGACAATGCCAAGCTGTTACATCTTCTTGTGATATGATCGCGGATCACAAAAGTGATACCGGATGACACTCCTCGCCGAATTTTCCCCCATACCAACACATTGTTATCGATATCTAGGACTTTGCATGCAGTTAGATTGAAGGATGACCTTATACAATTCTCGTGAGGCCTCTGGAAGATTCAATCTTGTTTACGGAGTATGTATGGTTCTGGTTCGTACATTGTATGTACTCCGTACCAAAGAAACTTTCCTCCCCCTTTCAGATGGGCCCACATCTCACCCTCAGCCTTGCCGCAAGGCTACCAAGCTTGTCCAAAAATTTCATGTTCCACCCACACACAAATTGCGGTCTGGAGGTCTCACTTTTTTCAAGGAACAAGACTCACTTCCATTTCGAAGCCGCCGAACACCCACCCGAAAGGAGCGGAAGAAAGCAAGAACCAGTTTCGGTTGCCAAACAGCACATAACAGACTTGTTCTCACTTGATGGACATCTTCAAAGTCCTGTCCCGTGGGACTAAAAGGCCCGGCGCGGCCGCCGCCAAACACAGTGCCCTAGCTCAACTACCGTCTGCCGGCACCAAGACCAATCCGCAGCTCTACCACGATGAGGTCCGTGGCATGAAGCGCAAAAGACACGCAGGTGTCGATACAGAAGCACCCGTTCGCGCAGAAGAGCTACCCATTGTCGATTTCTTTGCGCCCCCCAGGCAACAGGAGACACCCGCGAGAAAAAAAGGCGAATCGCAAGTCGCGGACCGAGCACCGAGTCCGGAAGCACCTGCACCGGCGGCAGCCAAGAAACTAACCGAAGAGGCGTGCCGACAACTGCTGCGGTCGCATCGTCTCAAGATTGCCTTGCTGTCGAAACACGAGGAGCAGAACAAGATCAACAAGTCCAGCAAGAAGCAGAGGGCTGTTCTGGAAGAGAAGAAAAAGAAGAGAAAGAAGGGAGCGGAGGAAGTCTCAAAATCCAAGGAAAAGAAGACGACGAATCTGTTCCCACAGCCGTTAGAGTCGTTTGGTGACTTGCGGACGACGTACGGAATTTCGCGAACCCTTGCAGAGAACCTGATTCATCAGAGCTACCGGCTTCCAACGGAGGTGCAGATGGGCAGCTTGCCTCTGCTCCTCCGCCCTGAGCTTGCTCTGACGGACATGGGAAACTTGGAGCACGGAGTGGACTTTCTGGCTGTTGCGCCCACGGGGAGTGGCAAGACAATCAGCTTCTTGATCCCGGCTATCGACAAGATCGTCAAGAGGCGTGAGAGGGAGAATGTGGGGCGCGTGCGGGAGCTGGAGGCTTTGATTGTGGCCCCGACGCGGGAGCTGGTGCACCAGATTGTCAATGAGGGGAATAAGCTTGTTCAGGGGACGGGGGTCAAGATCGTGGCCATGAAAAAGGAAAGGCAGCTAGCTACGGAGCAGCAGGTTATTGTGGACAATGGCTCTGAGAACGATGACGACGACGATGACGACGACGATGAGGAGGAGGAAGAGGAGGAGTCTGAATCTAATTCCAGTTCCGAGACCGAGTCAGCGGCGGCGGAGGAGGAGGAGGAGGAGGAGGAGAAGAAGAAAGATACGACACAGCAGACAAAAACCCGAGCCAGAGGCAGAGGCAAAGCCAACAAGGCTAAGAAGCCTCATCCCGAGACCAAGACGAATATATTGGTCACAACGCCGCAACTACTTCTCAATTTCCTACAGTCCGGGCCGAGCGGCACACACAAGGTTCTACCAACAGTGCGAGACCTAATCCTAGACGAAGCGGATGTTCTCCTCGATCCGCTCTTCAAAGAGACAACGCTGGGTCTCTGGACGGCGTGTACCAACGAGAACCTCCGCATCTCCTTCTGGTCGGCTACAATGGGCTCCAACATTGAGACATTAGTCACGCAGGAGCTCAAGACGAGAGCCGAACACTCAGGCAGCCCCCAAAAGCCCTTTGTGAGACTAGTCGTCGGGTTAAAGGACACCGCCGTGCCGAACATTGTCCACAAACTCACATATACCGCCAGCGAACAGGGCAAACTCCTCGCCCTGCGTCAGCTTCTCCATCCTACCAGCGGCAGCGGCGATGACGCAGGCCCTCCACTACGACCACCTTTCCTCGTCTTCACGCAGACGATAGATCGAGCGATGGCGCTCCACGAGGAACTCAAGTACGATATCCCCCTCGAGGCGGGCGGCTCTTCGCGCATCGCCGCCCTACACAGCGCCCTCGCCGACTCGGCCCGCTCGGCCATCATGCGCAAATTCCGCGCTGGCGACATCTGGGTCCTCATCACGACGGATGTACTCGCGCGGGGCGTCGACTTTGCGGGCGTCAACGGCGTGGTCAACTACGATGTGCCCGGCTCCGCGGCCGCATATGTCCACCGCGCGGGCCGAACAGGTCGTGCCGGTAGACAGGGCGGCGTGGCTGTGACGCTGTACACCAAGGAGGATATCCCGTTTGTCAAGACGGTCGCCAATGTGATTGCCGTGAGCGAGAAACAGGCCGGCAAGACGGGTGAGCAGGCAGGTGTGCAGAAGTGGCTGCTTGATGCGCTTCCGAATGTGGCCAAGGCGGATCGGAAGAAGCTCAAGGAGCGGGGCGTGGAGTCCCGACGGAGCGGGAATGGTGGCAGGGCGCAGATTACGTCTAAGAGCGGGTACGAGAGGACAAGAGAGCACAATCGGCGGGGGGCGATGGATGCGAATAAGAGGAGGCGGGTTGAGGGGGCGAAAGGGAAGGGTAATGGGGAAGAGGAGGAGTGGACTGGATTGGATTGAGATGAGTGTGATGGGAATGGAAGATGGGAGGTGGTACCTATGTGTATGCGCAAAGACTAAAGTACAGAGTATCAAAGGTGTATGATGCTGTTTGTTGGAATTGTCTCGATATCACGTTGATGTGAGTAGCCATCTCTATGCCTACTTGCTATGTTGGATCCGTTGACGATACTCAGTGAAAGGGGTTCACACGCGACGACTTTCGTTGCCTCGAAAACAGAGAGCGGCAAGCTACTCATGATTCGTCTACCCGTCCGTATCTCACATGTTGACGTAAAGTAGTCAGCTCGAGGCTGTCTCATACCCAGTTGCTATAGTTTGTCTCTTGACAACCTCCAGTATGAAATTTCATCTCTTCTTGCGCGAAGATTCTTGTAAATCATGCAATGCGGCCAACTTGGATGTCAGAAGAAACATTCTGCATGTCATTCATGTGATATATCTATCCTCTTGACACGACACAGCCACTTCTTGTGGTTAAATGTGGCTGATGAAGCGCCCTTATTTTACTGCTCTCGCTTGCTGATAACCTGAAACAACTTTGCTGGGAATAACGAAATCTCTGCTGGGCCCCTGGCCGAGGTAATCGGTAAATGTACCATCGCCACGTTCCATCAAGACGCATTTCAGGGGTTAGTTAGGGGGTTCGCTAATGGAATTTGCAATGGGACGTGGCGATGGTACATTTTAGGCCACAGGTCCGCGCTTGCCGTTTCAGCGTATACCGAGCGTATATACCTGCATAGCGTTTGCCGGCACACTCGGGATATTCAGGCAGGTAGCCGGGGTTTGCAGGTCCGAGAGGACACTTACGATTCATGTATACATACTATGTATTGAATGAGTTCCCCTTCACAAGGGTTGGAAGCAGTGCTCTCGTAAACAGGTTGTATTATTTCACTACAGATTGGAGGTTTTCAGAGAGTGCTCTCTCGGCTGTACTTGTTCCCTAAATGGACTAGCACTCTCACTGCACGTGATATCATCTGATTTCCTCAACACTATGTACATATAGGTGTGTATATAGGTACCATCGCTGGCCACCGCGAAGGCTCAGAGGGAGGACGCTTCTCATGTTCCCCGTCCTTGTTTCGTCCCTTATTCGCCTCTTTGTCGTCTACTTCTCTCACCGACACGTCAATTCTTGTCGCATGACGGTTGACTGGCCTCGTCCGGAGGAGGATTTGAAGAGCGCGGATAGCCCACGTGGGAGACACTCAGACAACGTCGACATCGTTACACCCGAACCCCAAGGAAGAGATGACGAGCCTTGTCGATCTTGGCTCCCGGGTGCACGCCTGAAACATCCGAAATCTGACCCCTGCCTTTTACTCGGGACATACAATGCTTGAGCCTTGACGAGCATGGGGCAGTGTGTTAGAATCTGGCTATGAAAGACCGTGTCACGTGATCCTCAGTCTGTCGGGTATATAGTTACCCGAATCTCTCTCCGGTTCTGATTATATAGCTGCTCCTTTAATCAACCGCTTCACTTGTGATCTTCACTTCAAACACAGTGGGGATGACAGGTTGCCATGAAATCCCGGCCTTTTCCAGGTGGTACGGTACATACATACATACCTGGTACTCCGTACGCTCTACGATCAGATTCGATTTCAACTTCTCATCGGCCCGTGAATGCCGTGCACCGCTGAGTTCCACTGGGACCTGCTGTGGGCGTAGATGAGACGGGATTTATATAAGTTACGGGGTTTGGCCGGATCTTGCCACTCGGACTGACCAATTGCCTGCGCGCTGCTGCCTTGGTATGCACGGCGCCGCCCTGGCTCTCCTTTCAATTTTGTGCTCGATCCTGGACTCTGTACATTGTACATTGTGCATACGGAGTACTATGTACATATGTGCTGTCAGCCTCGGGATAGCCAAGAAAAAA